>CAUYPK010051474.1:0-16643 GCA_963574355.1 Loris lydekkerianus | reverse complement strand
TTTTTTTTGGATACAGGGCCCAAAGGTGAAGGGTAAATAAGGGTAGCAGGGGAAGAAGGTAGGGTGAAAAACAATGTAGGCCCATCCACAGGGGATTTTCTAGAATTTCTTTTCTTCTCTTTTCTAGATCTTCGTGGAGTGTTTTGATCTTGTTTTGCACGATCTCAGATCTGTTGGCATAAAAGAAGCACTTCTCCTGTAAAAATAAACAGATGCCTCCCTTTTTGGCAGTTAATAGGACTAATGCTATCTTTACTGAAATGTAGTTCTTAAAATTCTTACTGCAGCTATGATAACAAAGTGCATATGGAAAGAGTTTTATAAGACTTTTTCTTTAATACAAGAAGTACATTTTTATTATAAACGTTAATGTCCCTGAAGTTGAGAATCAGTCGAGTTGAAGCTGTCTCAGATTTGATAAAATGCAGCATTTAGTCTTTAATAAATTGTTAAGGTTTGGGGGGAATAGCAAATATTATTTTTTTAATTTCTGTATTTCCTTCTCAGTAAAAACCCATTGAATTCCCACATGCTACATTGTCTGTATTCTGCCAGATTCAAATGAAAGTGTGAAAGCCATTGAGAGAACCAGACCGACGCCATCTTAAGGGTTCAGCCATTCTGGCTTCCACCAGCCATTTTGTTCAAAACTGATGAGTCACCGTGAATTGCTGGTTTTTGTACCTTGAGTCATCAGTGTCCAATCAGAAACTGACTCCTGGAATGGGCCACATGGCAGGACTAGTGGCAACCAATCCAGAAGCAACCCCTTTGTTTAACTTGTATACGCCTACTTTGCTGTGCTATCCTATAAAAATACCCCTGTTCCAGAGCTCAGGGCTCCTGCTTCAGATCTGTTGTAATGGAGACCCCAGGATTCCAAGCTCGAGCTTGCAATAAAATGGCTCTTTTGCATTGGACTTGGCTCCCTGGTGGTCCTTGTGGGGGATTTCAAGAACTGGGCACAACACCATCAGGTCTCTCACAAGATACACTGGCCAAAGGTTGATTTGATTTAGATTCTCTTGTGTTTTTAGGAAACACTATAAAACATAGGATTATATTAATTGGAGCTTTTGTCTTCCTGTAACAAAAGTTACTTGAATTGGTTTAGACAAAGTAAAATTTACCAATCACAACATTTAAAAGTCCAGTCTCATACAGGCTCCAGATATGGTTAAATTCAGTCTTTGAATAGCTATTTTTCAGTCTCTATCTGTTGCCCTTCTTTTATCTCTTGGCACTGCTTTCCTTGGAAACGGCCTCAGCCTCATGACAGCTCTCTATTTTGTATTTTCTAGCATTTCTGAAGTTCCATTATCTTTACTGAGAGAAATCCCTGTGGAAAGAGCACTCCCCAATTATTCAATAAAAAATCCTAAACTTGAGGAGTAGCACTTCTGTAATGGTAAGTAGGAACATTTGGACATCTGTTCCAGTACATTGTTGTAAAACTTGTCAATTCCAGTATATTGTTGTAAAACTTGTCAAAAGCAACTTTTCAGAATTCTGGAAATTAACCAAAGGCTTACAACAATCCAACCAGCATTTATTTAAGAAAAATGTCTCAATATCTTTAAGAACTGTGAGCTCTTCGGCATTTTAACTTACCCTATTTAAACCTCTTCCCCCTCAGCTGTTTGGTAGGTTTAAAAATACACAAGCTAACAATGACAGTCATAAGACTAGCAGTCATGAAAAGAGGGGTACAGGACAGTAGAACTCCCCCAAAACCTTGTTCTCCAGGGAATTGTTGTTATGTGAATTGTCTGTAAACTTCCTGTTGGGGGTTGAGGGTCCCAGTGCCTTGAACCCAGTTGACCTGGTTCGATTACTTGGCTGAGCTAGAAAGTTGAACCTACCCACGGTTGTAACTGAAAGCAAAAGTGAGTGGAAGTTGAAAATAAACCTGGAGCAGCCCAGGCAGTGTGGATAGAGAGGGAAAGTAACCTGCACAAGTCTTAGGGCAACGGAGGTTTTATTCAAGAACAAAGAGAAAGCGTAGAGCATTTCCAAAGAGAGGTGGGAGCAGGTCCTTCTCTTGAAGGAGAAAATGTGAGAGGGAGAGAGACTCTGAGGCCTCAGATGTGTAAATGCTCTCATTTGAAATCACCTGCAAATCTTTCCTTAGCTCCTCTGCATGGCCATGCAGTATTGTCCTTGTCTATTAGTCATTGATTATCTCTCAATATTGGTCCTTGGTCACCTAGGTTACTTCATACTTACATTCTTCTGGGCCCTCCAGACTTCCTGGTTCAGCAGGCCAGGTTTTCCTCCCATCCTCTCTCCCTTTGGAGCTCATATCTTAGCGTCCTCCTCACTTCTCAGAGGAGACAGTCTGAAATACAGTATTGCATTCTATTCACTAGCTCTCGTCCTTACCTGGCCTTATACAGAGCTCACTCTTTGTAAACATCCCTATATTTAACTTTGAAGCAGTGCTAGTTGGAGTTAACTATTTTTGAGTTAAAAAAAAAAAAAAAGCACCCAGAACTAAACTTCCAAAGTCCTTGGAAAAAAAGAGGGCAGCAGTTTTAAACAACTAAAAACAGTTGACCTATCTTCAAGGGCACTGATTCTTACACCAGTTTAAAGCTGCTGTTGTACCCACTAGTAAATTTTTGATTTCAATTATTGTACTTTCCATGTCAGAATTTCTATCTAGATTTTTAAAATTATCTCTATATTGTTATTTATATTCTTTGTTAGTAAGATATCTTTGCTATACTTCCCTTAGTTCTTCTGACATGGTTGGTATCCTTTAATTTTTGTCAACATCTGGACAATTTCTCTTGAGTGCTCCTTATCCTGTACCCCCAGCCCCACCCCCGCTGGGTGTGGGCAATGTTTTTCTTTGCATATGTCACAATTTTTTGTTGAGAAATGAATATTTTAAGTAATAAAATGTGGTAACTCAGGAAAATGGATTTCTCCCACCCAGGGTTTGTTGTTTGTTGTTATTGTTGCTGTCTGTATAGTGTTTTCCCGGAATGCTTCTCCAAGGGCTGCATTTATTGTCACATGCACCCATTGAAGTCTCTACTTGGTTAACTTGGTGGTCAGCAAATGATCAGAATCATTTTTAATGCTGTGAATGAATAAGTACCTCAGCCTTTCCCGAAGGCTTTCTGTGTGTGTCAAGGCATGCTGTCCACACTTGGACGCTTTACAGCTCTCTCTGCCTTGGCCTTTGCTTCCTGCTTGCATAGAGTCTCAAGTTCAGAGATAAGTAAGGTAAGGCCTTCTCAGGTCTTTCCTGGACATGCTTAAACCCTGTACAGATGCATGACCTTCAGGATTTCCAGGAAGATATTAGAGCTTTTCAAATTCTTCTACGAAAGTGAACCTACACTGTCCTAAATAACCAATAGGTTAAAAAACTGACAAAGAAGTTAGAAAACGCTTTGAGGCGAATAAAAATGAAAGTAGGATGTGGATTAAGTAGTGCATATAGGGAAATTTCTAGCTATTACCATCTTTTTTACAAAGTAATGAAGTTTCAAACCAATGCTATAATACTTCTATCTTAAGAGAAAAATAAGGGTAAACTACAAGCAAGCATAAGGAGGAAAATGATAAAAGATTAGAATTGACATAAATGAAGTACAGAAAAGAAAAATAATAGAGAAAATCAACCAAGCAAAAAGTTTAGTTTTGAAATGATGGAAAAAAATTGGAAACTTTAGCTAGACCAAAAAAAGGGAGAGAGAGAGAGAGAGAGAGACTAACCTAATAAAATCAGAATGAAAGAGATTATATGACAAACCTTACAGAAATAAAAAGGAATATAAAAAGTACTATGACTAAATCATGAAACCATAAGAATTCTAGATGAACATGTTTGAAAAACTCTCCAGGAAGTATTTATAAGGAGACTCAAAAGCGATTACAATAATCACAAAAAATTAAGGAAATGTTTTTCATTTTTATTTCTCTTTTCAAAGAACCAAATTCTGGTACCATGTGTTTTCTCTATCATATTTGGTTTTCAGTTTTGTTGGTTTCTGTTCTTCTATTTATTTCTTTCTTTTCCTTGCTTTGTGTATGATGTTTTTTACCTTCACATGAAAGCTTGTGTGACTGATTTGAAAACTTTTTCTATGTGTATGTAACCATTCAATGCCAGAGATTTCTCTCTATGGCCTGCGTTAGTGGCACCTTACAAACTGTTACATGTTGAACTTTCCATTTTGTTCAGTTTAAAATACTTTCTAATTTCTCCACAGATTTTCTCTTAGATCCATAGATTATTTGCGTGCTGTTTAATTCCCAAGTATTCAGAGTTTTTCCTTTATCATAACATATTCTATTATGCTTGGAGATCATACTTTAACACAAATTCTTTTTAATTTGTTAAGATTAGTTTTATGATGCAGGATATGATTTTTCTTGGTAAATATTCTATGGGCACTTGAAACAAATGCTTATTCTCTATGGGGTGTTCTAGAAATATTACTTATATTTGGTTGGTTGTTGAGTGTTCTATATTCTTGCTGATTCTGTCAATTACTGACAAAAGAGTCCTGAAATCCTCGACTATCATTGTGGGACAATTTTTCTATTTCTCCTTTAGTTCTTGCACTTTCTGCTCCATGTATTTTGAAGTTGTGTTTTCATGGACATTCACTTTTAGGATAGTTATGTCTTTTTGATGAACCCAATCACTTGTCATTTTGTAATGCTCATTTTTATCCCTGGAAGTCTCCATTGTTATAAGGCATAACTTAGCTGACATTAACTTATTCACTGTAGTTTCTTTAGAGTTGAGTGTACACGGCTTACATGATATATTGTTACCTTCCTTGTATTTTAACTTACCTCTGTTACTTCTATCATTACAGTTGAAGAAATTTTTTTTGTAGACAGCATGTAGTTAGATTATATAAAAATATATCAGTGTCTTTTATATGTACATGTACTCTGCCATATATTTAATGTAATTATAATTATATTTGAAAAATTTCTATCATTTTATTTTATGTTTAATTGTTCTCTTTTATTTGTATAAATTTAAGGGGACAATATTGTGAAGTGGTTAATTCTGGGCTTTTTGTGTAACCACCACCCAACTAGTGTATGTTGTTCCCATTAAGTAATATTCGATCTTTTAAACCCCCTCCACCATCCACCTTTCTGAGTTTACAATGAATATTATTGTAAATAATATGTCCATAGATACACATTATTTTGTCCATAGATACACATTATTTATGTCCATAGATACACATTATTTTGCTCTCATTCTCAAGTGAGAATGAGCAATATTTGACTTTCTATTTGAGTTGCTTTCCTTAAGACAATAGCCTCCAGCTCCCTTTAGGTTGCTGCAAAAAACATTTCACTCTTTTTAAGGAGTGACTAGTATTTTATTTTCTTTTTCTGAATTGATTCCTGAATAATTATTACATGTCTTTCAATTTTCTTCCATTCCCTGGGAGGAAACCATCACTATTGCACACTGCTATACACATTCATTTTTATCACTCTTCTTGGAATTTTATTTTATTTTATTTTATTTTATTTTATTTTATTTTATTTTATTTTATTTTATTTTATTTTATTTTATTTTATCTTATGTATGTATGTATTTATTTATTTAGAAAGAGTCTCCATATGTCACCCTTGGTAGAGTGCTGTGGCATCACAGCTCAAAGCAACCTCAAACTCTTGGGCTTATGTGATTCTCTTGCCTCAGCCTCCCAAGTAGCTGGGATGACAGGCGCCCACCATAATACCTGGCTATTTTTTTCTTCCTTTCTCTCCCCACCCCTTTTTTTTTTTTTTTTTGTAGAGACAGAGTCTCACTTTACTGCCCTTGGTAGTGTGCCATGATGTCACAGGACTCTCAGCAACCTCCAGCTCTTGGGCTTAAGCGATTGTCTTGCCTCAGCCTCCCGAGCAGCTGGGACTACAGGCACCTGCCACAACACCCGGCTATTTTTTAGTTGCAGTTTGGCCTGGGCTGGGTTTGAACCCGCCACCCTCTGTATATGGGGCCGGGGTCTTACTCACTGAGCCACAGACGCTGCCCCCGGGTATTTTTTTTATTGCAGTTGTCATTGTTGTGTAGCAGGCCCGGACTGGGTTCCAACCCTCCAACCCGGGTGTATGTGGCCAGCACCCTAACCACTGGGCTATGGGCACTTAGCCTCTTCCTGGAATTTTAGTGAAGGAGATAATTCTCATCTCTCTACGGTGATGGTTTCTCAACTTTGCTGATGGATCCACCTCCTCCTCACCCGTCGGGAACCTAACTTAGTTAATCATCTTCCTTTCCCTGTTAATTTGAGCCCTCCCACCCTCTGTGTCTTCACTGACTCTCTCTACTTGGACATAGCTGCTGCTTCAAATTATTTTCCTTAGAACAAGGTGTCCCTTCTGTTACTGACCTGTCTCTCTTATTGGAAGAATTGACAATGTTTGCTATTTTCACATTCTAATTTTCTATAATTTTTAAAAATAATTATTGACACTTGGTCTCCTCTCCAGTGAGGCAATTAGAATGGCTCTTATCAAAATTACTGATAGTCAATAGTTACTCTTTTGTCAGTTTTTTACTGATCTCTCTAAAGTGTTTTTTTCTCAATTAGCCACTCCTCCCCAGTGCAAGCTGATTTCTCTGAGCTATAAATTACTGTATTCTCTTGGTTTTCTCATCTCTCTGACTACTCTTACTATATGTTTTGATTCAACTTTAATTATGTTAATAATGTTTTCTAACTGTATAGTTTCAGATACTAGATATGGGTGACTTGCTGATCTTTTTTTGTGAAGCCGAGGGAGAGAGAGAGAGATTTAGTTTTCTACTGGACATTTCTCCTTGACTGTTCCATGGGCAATTTGCTGTGCTCATTCTAATATGCTTGCCGCCTTTGTTATCACGTGGTCCACATGCTTACACTCACATCTTGTTCAAACCTGGGCTCCTTCTTACCTCCATGGTTAATCTGCAACCAAATCCTAATAATACTATTTTTAATTATCTTTTGACTCTTCTAATTTCTTAATCTTTCTGTTATTTTCTTTGATTAGGTCCCACATTTTGTTTCTTATATTTAAAGTAGTAGTCTCCTTATAGGCCTCCTGGCTCCAGTCTTGGACTTCTTCAGTCCATTTGCCCCAGTGCAGCCCTAGTAATCTATTAAAATTATTAATGGTATCATATCACCCCCTTCTTTAAAACCTTTCAGTGACACACGTGTGCATGGGCTTTGGCATTTAAAGAGGAAACTAGTAATACCTTAAGCTGCATAAATACAGCACACATGCACTTACACAGGTGTCAAAAATATATATACACATTTTAAGATAGGAAAAAACTGTATTAAAATTTTAATATTCAAGTCACATTTGGCTTCTGCAATTACAAGAGATATAAGATACAACATACAAGATAACAAATGTTATTAGTATATATCAAATATTATAATATCTGTACCCGTGGACACATACACAGACATTGGGATCTAAAGAAAACCAATAAATACATATATATACACACATAGGCACAGATTTGGGGATTTAAAGATCAGTAATACTTTAAGCTGCATAGATCTGATATGATTATAATTGTTTTAAAAAGTGCCTATAATATTTTTAATTTTTCTCTGTTAAATCTCTTGGCTAGAAAAGACTGAAAGGGTGTGAAGTTGCCTATTTTATCTGTGATGTGAGCGCCAAATGTATGTATGGAAAATGTTGTCATCATTATACTTTTAAAATTAAACCCTTTCCTTACATAATTGATATCAACATAAAGTTGGGATAATTAGACTCCTTATGAAATCAAGTTCAGAAAATTGATATTTTCCTCAAAGAGGCTAGAAATACAACATATCATTTTGTTGCAGGTATTAACATTTGTTACATTTGAACACTATGTAGTATATTTGTCTTAAAGATCTACAAAACACTTTAATTAACTTAAAATATTTCAAAAACAATGGTTATAACTATACTAATTTAAGAAAGTATCATTTTAAAAAGTTGGATATATATATTCTTACCAGTATCTACATAATACATAACAATAGCTATTGCCTACTGCATTTATTTATTTATTTATTTATTTGGTTTGAGACAGAGTCTTACTATGTTGCCCTCGGTAGAGTACCGTGGCATCACAGCTCACAGCAACCTCAAACTCTTGGGCTTAAGTTATTCTCTTGACTCAGCCTCCCAAGTAGCTTGGAATACAGGTGCCCACCACAACACCTGCCTATTCTTTTTTGTTGCAGTTGTCATTGTTGTTTAGCTGGCCCTGGGCTGGGTTTGAACCCACCAGCCTTGGTGTATGTGGCCAGAGCCCTACCCACTGAGCTATGGGCATCACCTGCCTATGGGTTTTAGATATCCTTGGCTAATTTAGAAGTTATTGTTTTATCCTTATTTTACCCATAGACTCCCTCATATGCGGTTTAACAAAATATGTTTAATTCAAGCAAAAGATGCATCTTTTATATTATTCTATGCATTCTGCTTTTCAATTGATAAAGCTCTTTTTTCTTAATCTAAATAAAACAATTAAAACATCTTAAGCGTCCATAATCTATTTGCAAGCTGATCTTTCAGTTCAGCAAGTAATAAAAAGCATTTAAAGCCTCATATAATCCCCAAACCTCCCACATAGGCAATGAACAGAACATTCTTATTAAACGAATTGTTAAATGACAAACCAGTCTTAAGGCAACATTGAATTTTGTGGTTACGACATTATTTCTTTTCTATTTTTTTTCCTCTGACTTCAGGGGAGCACTTTTTTTTTTCTGTTCTTTTTTTTTTTTTTTTAAATTTTAGGTTAATGTGAGGGTACAACCAGTTCACAATATTTGTATTTGTTTGTACAGTCCCTCTTTATAGTTGTGCCCTGCAACCAAAAGGTGTGCCATCCATCCCTACATTGTGCCCATTAGGTGGAAGCTCTCCACACACCCCCTTTCTCTACCTCCCTTATCCCCCTCCCAATGTGAATTAAATGAGTTTTTCTCCTATGTGGGTGTGAATTAGATCATCTACTGACTTCATGTTAGTATCGAATACATCGGATACTTGCTTCTCTGTTCTTGTGATACTTTACTGAGAAGAATGTTTCAATTTTATCTAGGTTAGTACAAAAGATGTAAAGTCATCATCTTTTTTATGGCCGGATAGTATTCCATGGCAGACAGTTTGTTAGTTAATTCCTGAGTTGATGGGCATTTAGGTTTTTTCCACATCTTGGTGATTGTAAATTGAGCTGTGGTAAACAATCTAGTGCAAGTGTCTTTATGATAAAAGGATTCTTTTTTTTCTTCTGGGTAGATGCCTAACAGTGGGATTGTGGGGTCAAATGGGAAATCTAATTTGAGTTCTTTGAGGATTCTCCATACTTCTTTCCAAAGAAGCTGTATTGATGTGCAGTCCCACCAAAACTGTAAAAGTCTTCCCCTCTCTCCACATCCACTCCTGTATCTGCAACTTTGGGACTTTGTGATGTGGGCTATACTTACTGGGATTACAAACAATCCCATCTGTCACTGGGCAAGAGACATGAGCAGAACCTTCTCTGAGGATGACAGATGAATTGCTAACAAACATAAAAAATGCACATCCTTCCTAGTCATCAGAGAAATACTGTATTATTTCATAACAATCTCTACATTACTTTCCAAGGAAAATAGGAATTTTACATTTTATTTTTCCTATGTTATCACAACTTATTTTCTTCTTTTAAGACAAGTAAACCTTTCTATTTTTTGTTTTCTGATTTTGTTTACTACTTTATCATTATACTATAAAACTGCTTTTGAATTACACAACAAAAACCTTTCCTAAGACACTTTTTATTATAAATGAAGCATGGATACAGAAAATTGCACAAATGTATGGCCATCTGAATTGTTTTAAAGCAATGCATCTTTTTAACTGTTTTTCAAGAAACAGAACTTTGCCACTCACCTCAGAAGCTCCTCAATTACTCCAAAACACAATCTAATCTTCCAAAAGCAACCATTGTTTTAACTTTTATCGTCTTCACTTCCTTAAAGTTTTATCAATTCAGCATGTACCCTACACACTGTAGTTTAATCTTAACCAATTAAGAAATTACATCATTCTATATCTTTTTTAATTCACATGTTTCCCATTCATCTGTTTCTTACCATGCCAATATATTTGTTGAAGAAGCTTGGGGAACATTGACTAATTCATCAAAATCTTATGGGTTCCATCTTCCTTGAAACTCAGCAACTGGATCCAGAAGCTTGAACAGATTCATTTCATCACTTTGGGTTTTCTTTCATCTGGAGGCATTTAAGGAAGTTTTTCTCTCTTTTTCCTCATGTTATCTGGGACTGATGCAGTTCTTTTATCTCATTGGGAGTTGAAAATGATGATATTCTAGTTCTATCATTTTTATAAAAAATATTAAATAAAGTAGATACTTCTTTTTATCTTTGTGGTTATGTAGTAGAACAGTTCATCCAGGAAAGTCAGGCTAAATGCTCTTTAGTTATCAGTTTTCAAGAAAATGAGTTGACTCCTTATTATGCTCAGTAGATTATGTTTTAATAGTGAAGAGAAAATCACTATAAATTTATGGGTGAAAATATTCTTATTTTAATTGAAATTGTTATTCCTTTTGGAGCTTACATTGTGGTAAGAACCCAGGGTAGGTTGTTCAAGTTGGCACCTGAGTTCTGTTGAAATGACCCTAATAACATCTGATTGTTTCTTCTTCAGCTTCTACGATGATGTTCCAGGTTCATCTTGTACATTTTTTTGCTCTATACCTGGAAGCAGATATTTCTCTAAGTAGCCCTAGTTTTTCTTAGTGAGAAATGGTATCTTGTTTAGTCAACTTGTTTCCAGATTTCACAGTTGAGAGAACTAGAATATTTTCTATACCCCCCCATTATAGTTCTGCATTTGAATTCATATTGCTATTTTCTATTCACATTGAGTACTGTAGGTCTCTTTTGCATAACCTCCTTTATATTATATTTCATTACTTTCATCTATACTATGAATCCTCTTTCTCAAGGACACAAAATGTGATTGAATTAAAATAACTCATAATCACTTTTGCCTTTAATGTATATTATTTTGGGAAGAATACATAATGATCTCTCTAGTTATGTTCTGGGAAAGAATTGCATTGACTTTGTCCTATATTTCTTTGTCAAATCCTATAACTTTTTAATTATTTCTGAGTTATTTTATATTTTAAGCTCAAGGCAAATTTTGTCATCCTTCTAGATACCACCTGCTTCTTAGTCTTCTCACTTTTCAGTTTCTTTGAAGTATTATTCCCAAGATATTTTTTCCAGTCTTTTGATAAGCATTTCATATAGAATTTTATAAACGTAGGGTCTGTTTTCCTAATAAATATTGGATTGGCACTTACTATATCCCTTTATTGAGTACCAGACATCCAAATAAATTTATTAGAAGTGAATCCTCATTGTAAACACCAGGTGATACACAAGTAAAAAAATCAAATGATTGTGAGAATTAAAAAAAAAAAAATGTATTGCTATGGTACAAATAGTTACTTTTGTTTAATTTAGGAAAGAAAGAGTTCTATTAGTTGATTCATATTAGAATTGCTAAGGAGAAAAATACTACCAGAATATCTTTGTTTTCTGCTGCAATGGCAGACTTTCCCAAATATTTGCATTTCAAAATTATTTAATTGAAATTATTTGGTTGTGTTTGGATCTATTATTCACAAAATAAAGACAAAAAATAAGAGAAGTAACCAGATTTTTATATTTGTTATTATAATTTTCTATAAGATTCCTCATAAAAATTCTACATAACAGTTGGTACTGATTGTCTTTATTAGAAACAATTTTTTCAAATATAAAACATAAGTTATTTATGTTCTGAAACAGGATAAATACCACTTTAACTATCAAATGATAGTTTGATCTCAATATAAAATCTCAATATTTTTTAAAATTTCAACTTATTTAGGAGTTTACAAGTGCACTTTTGTTACATGGATGTATTATGTAGTTCTGAGGTCTGTGCATTTAGCATACTCATCACCCAAATAGTGCACATTGCATCCAAAATATAGTTATTCAATCCTCATCCCCTTCTACCCTCCCACCTTCAGTATCTCAGTATATATTGTTCTATCGTATGATTTGGGGTAGCCCTAGCTTAGCTTCCCTTTGTAAGTGAGAACACATGGTATTTGATTTGTTGTTCTTCAGTTGCTTCACATAGGAGAATGACCTTCAGTTCCATCTAAGTTGCCACAAAAGACACAATTTCAACCTTTTTTGTGGCTGCATAGTATTCCATGGTGTGTGTATATGTGTATGGTAATATACACACAGCATGTTTGCTTTATCCAATCATCAGTTTATGGTTGATTGCATTTCTTTGTTGTCATGAATTGTGCTGTGAAAAACATGAGTAGATATCAAATAATGGGATAGCTGGATTGAATGGTAGATCTAATTTTAGATCTAATTTTAATCTTTGAGATGTCTCCATACTGTTTGCCATAGAGGTTATAGTAATTTACATTTCCACCAATAGTGTATAATCATTCCTTTTCATTGCATCCATGCCAACATTTATTATTTCTTTACTTTTTAAAATTGGCTATTCTTATGGGATAAAGTGATATCTCTTGTGGTTTCAATTTGTATTTCTTGATGATTAGTTACCTTGAATACTTTTTTCATATTTTGGCGGGAGACTTTGTAGTTCTGTTTTTCATGTCTTAAGTTTAAATCTTTAATCCAATGAGAGTCTATCTTAGTTAATGGTGAAAGGTGTGGGTCCAGTTTCAGTCTTCTACAGGTCGCCAGCCAGTTCACCCAGCACCATTTGTTAAATAGGGTGTCTTTTCCCCACTGAATGTTTTTAATTGGCTTATGAAAAATCAAATGATGGTAAGTAGCTGGGTTCATCTCTTGGTTCTCTATTCTGTTTCATACATCTACCTCTCTGTTTTTGTGCCAGTACCATGCTGTTTTGATCACTATCAATTTATAGCATAGTCTGAGGTATGGTAGCATGATTCCTCATGCTTTGTTTTTATTTCTGAGTAATGTCCTGGCTATTTAAGTTTTTTTCTGATTCCATATTAAAGTAAGTATTATTTTTTGAGATCTTTAAAGTATGACAGTGGAGCTTTAATAGAAATTGCATTAAAATTGTATATTGTTTTGAGTAGTATGGACATTTTAACAATGTTGATTTTTCCCAGTCATGAGCATGGTATGTTTTTCCATTTGTTAACATCTTCAGTTATTTCTTTTTTTAGAGTTTCATAGTTCTTTTTATAGAGATCTTTCACGTCCTTTGTTAGGTAAACTCCGAAATATTTCATCTTCTTTGTCACTACTGTGAACAGAATAGAGTCCTTGACTGTTTCTTCAGCTTGACTATTGGTATATATAAAGGCTACAGATTTGTGAGCACTGATTTTGTAAACTGAGATGCTGCTGTATTCCTTGATCATGTCTAAGAGTTTTGTAGTTGAATCTCTGGTATTTTCCAGATATAAAATCATAAGATCTGCGAAGAGTGAAAGTTTGATCTCTTCTGACCCTCAATGGATACACTAGATCACCTTTCCTTGCCTTATTGTGATGGTTAAGACTGCCATTACAATGTTAAAAAGCAGTGAAGACAATGGGCAATCTTGACTGTTTTCTGATCTGAGTGGAAATGATTTCAATTTAACTCCATTCAATACTATATTGGCTGTGGGTTTGATGTAGATGGCCTCTATCAGTTTAAGGAATGATCCTTCTGTACCAATTGTCTTAAGTGTTCTGATCATGAAAGGATGCTGGATATTATCAAAAGCTTTTTCTGCATTAATTGAGAGAATCATATGGTCTTTGTTTTTTAATTTGTTTATGTGATGAATTATATTTATAGATTTACATATATTGAACCAGCCTTGAGACCCTTGGATAAAACTTGAGACCAGCCTTGAGACCCTTGGATAAAACTTGGTCATGGTGTATAATTCGTTTGATGTGTTGCTGGATTCTGTTTGCTAAGATCTTATTGAATATTTTTACATCAATATTCATTAGTGATATTGGTCTATAATTTTCTTTTCTCGTTGGGTCTTTTACTGGTTTGGGGATCAAGGTGATGTTTGCTTCATTGGATGTGTTGGGCAGTATTCCTTCTTTTTCTATATTTTGGAAAAGGTTAAGTAATATAGGTACTAGTTCCTCTTTAAATGTTTGGTAGAATTCTGGTCTGAAGCCATCTGGTCCTGGACTTTCCTTTTTGGGGAGATTTTGTATAGTTGATGCTATTTTAGAACTTGATATAGACCTGTTCAACATTTCCACTTCATTCTGGCTAAGTCTAGGAAGGTGGTGTGCTTCCAAGTATTGGTCTATTTCCTTCAGATTTTCGTATTTCTGAGAATAAAGTTTCTTGTAATATTCATTAAGGATATTTTGAATTTCTGAGGAGTCTGTTGTTATTTTGTCTTAGTCATTTCTGACTGATGAAATTAGAGATTTTACTCTTTTATTCCTGGTTAGGTTAACCAAATGTTTATCTATTTTATTAACCTTTTCAAAAAACCAATTTTTGATTTATTGATCTGTTGTATAATCCTTTTGTTTTCAATTTCATTTAGTTCTGCTCTAATTTTTGTTATTTCTTTTCTTCTACTGTATTTGGGACTGGAATGCTCTTCCTTTTCCAGTTTTTTGAGATGTCCCATTAAGTTGTTAATGTCATCTTTTTCCATTCTCTTGAGGAAGTTTTGCAATGCTGTAAATTTTTCTTAGGACTGCCTTTGTGGTATCCCAGAGGCCTGGTAATTCATGTCTTTATTATCATTTTTTTCCAAAAATTGGGTAATTTCCTTATTAATCTATCTATGACCCAGCTATTGTTCAGCATAAGGTTATTTAGTTTCCATGTTTTTATATGAGTATGCAGATTCCTGTTGTTACTGAGGTCAACTTTTATTCCACAATAGTCTGAGAAGATGCAAGGAATAATTTGCATTCTTTTAAATTTCCTGAGGTTAGACTTGTGACCTAAGATGTGATCATTTTTGGAGGATATTCCATGGGGTTATGAGAAAAATGTATATTCAGTTTTATTAGGATGGACTGTTCTGTAGATGACTGTTAAATCCAATTGTTGAATTGTTAAGTTTAAGTCTAAAATTTATTTTCTTAGTTTCTTATTGGAGGATCTATCCAACACTGCCAAAGGGGTACTAAAATCTCTGACTTTTATGGTGCTGGAGGAAATCAAGTTGCTTATGTCAGAGTCTCTTTTATAAGTTGAGGCGCATTCTGGTTGTTGGGTACATAAATGTTAATAATTGAAATCTCATCATGTTGAGTGTTACCCTTAACAAATATGAAGTGACATCCTTATCTTTCCTTACTTTTGTTGGTTTAAATCCTATTGTATCTGCGAATAAAATTGCAACACCTGCTTTTTTGCTGATTTCCATTTGCCTGAATTATAGATGACCATCCCTTCACCCTGCGTCTATATGTATCTTTTAAGGTAAGATGAGATTCTTGTATACAGAAGATATCTGGCCTCAGTTTTTGTATCTAGTCAGCTAACCTGTGCCTCTTTAGAGGACAATTTAAGTCATTGACATTAATTGAGAATATTGATAAGCCCGGTAGAATTTTGTGTATCGAGTTTTTCGAAAGTCCAGTGGACATTTTCACCACTATGGAAGCTGGAATTTGATCAAAAATTTCTGAGTGAGTTTACTTTGGTGGTGGAGGATTACACTGGTCATTATGGAGGCTAGGTCTGAGAATATCCTGGAAAGCTGGTTTAGTTATGGCAAATTTCATCAACATGTAAATGTCATTACCGTATTTAATTTCTCCATCATAAATGAAACTCAATTTAGCTGGATACAGGATCCTGCATTGAATTTCATTTTGTTTTAGGAGGTTAGAGATTGATGACCACCCTCTTCTAGTATGAAAAGTTTAGGCAGAGAGATGTGCAGTCATTCTAATATTCTTCCCCATGTAGGTTATGGTTTTCTTAAGTGTGGCTGCTTGCAGAATTTTCTCCTTCATATTAACTTTGGTGAAGTTAATTATAATGTGTCTGAGAGATGCTTTAGTTGGGTTGAGTCATGCTGGGGTTCTATAACTGCTATCTGAATTTCAGAATCTTTTGCCATGTTTGGGAAGTTCTCCATGATTATCTCTTGGAGTAGGGCATCTGGGCCTTTTTTTGTTTGTTTGTTTGTTTTCAGTCTTTAATATTAGATATTACTATGAACATACTTTTACCCTATTTTTTAATTAAATTATAGCTGTGTACATTGATATGATCATGGGGCATCATACACTAGTTTGATAAGCCGTTAGACACATTTTCATCACACTGGTTGACATAGCTTCCTGGAGTTTTTTTAGTTATTGTGCTAAGACTTTTACATTCTACATTTACTAAGTTTCACATTGACCCTTGTAAGATGCACCACAAGTGTAATTCCACCTATCCCCCTCCCTCTACCCACCTCCCCCTTTCCTCCCCTCCCTTTCCCCCTTCCCCCTATTCTTAGGTTGTAACTGGGTTATAGCTTTCATGTGAAAGCCCTAAATTAGTTTCATAGTAGGGATGAGTACATTGGGTACTTTTTCTTCCATTCTTGAGATACTTTACTAAGA
>CAUYPK010051473.1:0-45276 GCA_963574355.1 Loris lydekkerianus | reverse complement strand
AAAAAAAAAAAAAAAAAAAAAACCCAAAAAAAAAAAAAAAAAAAAAAAAAAAGATTTCAGGTAAAAAAAAAAAAAAAAAATCAAACCTATAGGCTTTTGGACTGAAACTTCTGTTGGCTCTCCTAGTTCTTAGGCCCTCCTCCTTGGATTGGAACTATACATCATCAGCTCCCCTGGGCCTCTGTCTTGCCAACTGCAGACCTTGGGAATTCTCAGACTCCTTAGCCTCTCTAGTCACACGAGCCCATTCCTTATAGTAAACATCCCCCATACACACATACACAGAGACACAGATACACACACGCACACACACACACACACACACCTGGTTCTGTTTCTTGGAGAACCTTGACTATTACAAACATATACCAATTAATATTTGATCATTTGTTGTGCTAAATGTACCATACTAATATAAGATGTCAATAATTGGAAATATAGTCGTGAACTATGTGGGAACTCTCTATATGCCATACAAATAAATAATACTTATAATTATTTTTGCAATTGTGAAGTTATTCTAAAGTACAACGTTTTTATTTTTTTATTTCTGGTTAATTTGAGGGTACAAAGAAATAAGTTACAATGTTTGCAATTGTTAGATAGAGTCTCTTTAATTAAAGTACAACTTTTATTTCAAAAATAATTTGATAGCAGATTTTGAGCCTCAGTGAATGCTTGCGGCATTTGCAGAAAAGGAGGAATTGGCATAATTTTTCTAAAATTAGAACATATAAATATATATCATTCTATATTCTATATATTTTCTCTTTGCTTAATTTTTAAGAAATCTTCAAATAAAATAAGTGCTCTTCTTAATGTAGTTAACCCAACTCAGGCAACATATCACATAAATATTTTCGTCTGCCTTCATACAGATATCTATGTTTTAATATTAATATTTAATTTTATTCAATGTATAGTTTTGAAATATACTTCAAATTTTTCTCAAGTATTTAGGTTATCAGTCAGAAGTAACATTGATTATGCAAAGAAAATTGTGTGCATGTTCAAATATATCCAATTGCCAAAATGGCATTGATCTTCCCTATTGACTGCATTTTTACTATTATGACATTTTTAGCATAAGTGTTAAAATATTTTAAGCATAAGGTGTTAAAATATTTACAGGCACCTAAAATAGTTCATGGACTGAGACTACTAGGGTTAAATATATCCTTTTTATTTGTTTCTTTTTGTTTTGCTTTGGACAATTTATTACAAACAAAATATAAAAATTCATATCTGCTTACTCCAAGTTTATGAGCATAAGCAATTTAAGCATTTAAAAATGAAGTGAATATACCACAAAGAGACTGTCACTGTGCTCGTTCTGAGTGAATGTGATGCTAGCCTTCTGAGGTAGACCTGTGAGGTAGTCAAGCCTGGGATGACATAGGAAGTACTTTGACTGCAGAAGCTGTACCTATGATGGCACTGAGAATCCAAGCTTTGCAACAACCCTCTGACTGAGTGCATCCTAGCTGGTTGAGATGCTTTTAGCAGCAGTCAGTAATCTTTGTCTGAAACTCTTGTTTACCCCATTCCATTTAGTACTTGGCTTCAATCAGCAGCTGCTGGTTAAGCTCATGTTTCTCTCCATCATTTCAAAGAATCAGTGAGCCTTGGGAAGTTCACTACCCCTTCAGTCAAGGGAAAAAAGACTGATAAATGTGATGACCGAAAAGGATGTTGGTTTATCTGGAATTCTAATATCACTGTCATCTTAAACGTCTGACTTTCACACATGTACAAATGTCTGTGAACTTGTGTATCTGATTAAAATAAAAATCCTAGTAAGGTGAGTTATTTTTACCAATTTTACTAAGCAGGAAAGCTAAAGTTGGGTTTGAATTGCACAAAGTGTTTTATTTGCACCTGCTTAGGCTCAAATCCTCGGTTCCTCAGAGTGTGGAGCTGGCTAGCTCACTGCTCAGTTTTGCCCACACTACTCTGAAGACTCATCAAATCTAAAACCTTGACTGATAGCACTGACCTAGAATATATATGATGCTTGTTATGGAAAAAAGACAAAATTATGCAAAAAAGCCTTTGAATGAAAATTTAATTCTTTAGGGACTTTTTACATGTTAAGAACCAGGCTTTGGGATGCTACTGCAGTTACTAATCCTGAAGATAACTATCCTGTTGGGGAGTGTATTGCAACTAGATAATTAGGGTTAATTCTTTACATTGTGAAATTTATAAGGAAATATTTTTTCTCCATAGATATAATGACTTGCAAAATCTATTATAATCATTTTCACATAGAAAATTAATTCAAATTAAAATATATATGCAATTTACTGAAATTTCTTCTGATAAATCATCAAAATAATACCTATCATTAAGAGCTTTATTATATACTTGCAATTATTATGAGAACAAATTTCAATGTATAGATATTGACGTATTTTATAATTAAAGAGAAATATGTGTCAAATGATTGCTACGTAGAAACAATAGATAACAGGGATTAGTAGTAAAATCTTTAACATTAGACTGACAAGTTCATGGGGGCAACACCCCTTCTTTGCTGAGTGATCTGACAGGTTTCTTAATCTCCTTGCACTTTGACTTACCCATCTGTAAAATCAATAAGCTAATACACGTTAAGACTAATGAAAATGTTTCAAATATAGTAACATGTACTAGATGTCAGTCATTTCCATGTGGCTAACACTGCATAAGATTCATATGTATTACCTTGCTTACATTCCATGTTCTTAAAATGTTATATGAGACACTGTGCTATCTTTATTGCATAATAGTGAGACTAAGTAGTTCATAAACACTTTTTTTTCCCTACAGTTTATGACCCAGTTCACTGCAATTTCTTTCCCTTTTTTTTTTTTTTTTTTTTTCCTTATTGTTGGGGATTCATTGAGTGTACAAGAAACCAGGTTATACTGATTGTATTTGTTAGGTAAAGTCCCTCTTACAATCATGCCTTGCCCCCAAAAGGTGTGTCACACACCAAGACCCCACCACCTCCCTCTCTGTGCTCTTCCTTTCCCCCACCACCCTCCTTCTCTCTCTCTATGCTCTCCCCTTTGCCCACCCCCCACAAAGTCATTAATTGTCATTAATCGTCCTCATAGAAATTGAATACATAGGATACTTGTTTCCCCAGTCTTGGGATGCTTTACTAAGAAAAATGTGTTCCACCTCCATCCAGGTTAATACAAAGGCTGCAAAGTCTCCATTTTTTTTTATGGCCGAATAGTATTCCATGGTGTACATACACCACAGCTTGTTAATCCATTCCTGGGTTGGGGGAATTTAGGCTGGTTCCACATTTTGGTGATTGTAAATTGAGCTGCAATAAACAGTCTAGTGCAAGTATCCTTATGGTAAAATGATTTTTTTTCCTTCTGGGTAGATGCCCAGTAATGGGATTTCAGGATCAAATGGGACATCTAGCTGAGTTCTTTGAGGGTTCTCCATACTTCCTTCTGAAATGGGTGATTAGTTTACAGTCCCACCAGCAGTGTAATAGTGCTCCTTTCTCTCCACACCTGCACCAGCATCTGCAGTTTTGAGATTTTATGATGTGGGCCATTCTCACTGAGGTTAGATGATATCTCAGGGTGGTTTTAATTTGCATTTCTCTAGTAATTAGAGACAATGAGCATTTTTTCATATGTTTGCTAGCCATTGGTCTGTCTTCTTTATAGAAGATTCTATTCATCTCTCTTCCCCCATTGATATATAGGATTATTGGCTTTTTACATGTGGATTAATTTGAGTTCCCTAAAGATCCTAATTACCAAGCTTTTGTGGAAACACATATATTTTTATCTGTTATAATCAAACTTTTTTGAGGTGAGATTTAAACAAAACTAAACAAAATTTTCCTTGAAGTTGCTTAAATAAGTAAGTAATAAGTAAGTAAGCTTTTAGTCTCAATTTTTGATGTCCTTATGCTTTTAGATCACAAAAATATTTTTTTCTGAATTTGGATTAAACAATTCTTTTTTTTTTTTTTTTGAGACAGTATCTCAATCTGTCACCCTAGGTAGAGTGCTGTGGCATCATAGCTCATGGCAACCTCAAACACTTAGGTTCAAGTGATCTTGTGTAGCCTCCCAGGTAGCTGGGACTATGGACACCTGCCACAATCCCTGGCTAGTTTTCTTTTTCTAGTAGATCCAAAATCTCACTCTTGCTTATGTTTGTCTCAAACTTCTGAGCTCAAGCAATCCAACCGGCTCGGTCTCTGAGAGTTCTAGGATTACTGACAGAAGCCACCAAGAGTGGTCCTAAAAACTTCTTAACAATACAGAAGTAGTCTTTTAACTACCAAGTTCAATTTCCAATTATATTTAAACTTTTGTTTATAAATATGTGTTTAGCATTAGCTTTTCTGTTCATACATTTTTAGCATGGTATTAGTGGTATATACTTGACTCAGCCTACATACAGTTAAGTGTACCATTGTTTTTATATTGTGCCTACAGACATCATAGCTTTTTAAGACCCCATAAACACAAGAAAGCAGATATTCTTAATCACTGGTGGTGGGAACACAGAGTGGTATGATATTCTTGGGACACAACCTGCAAACACCTATCAAATCCTTTTGTGTGCATATGCCCTTTAGCTTAAAATGTGCCAACAAGATTTAATAATCACAAGATTAATAAATGGCACATTGTTTATATTGATGAAAAATAAAAACAGCCTAACAGAAACTTTTCAGCTTTCAGGGAAACAAGATAAGAAAATTAAGGTACACTATATGACTAAATAATCTGATATTAAAAATAGTGTGGTAGAATAGTACACATAGCAATACACAAAAGTGTTCTTATCATCCTGGTAAGAAAATATAGTGGCTTATCAAACTATATGATTAATAGTTAAACCCCAATAGTGGAACTCTTCATGTGCTAAGACAATACACTCTTGTCTTTGGAAGACTCTGCTTCTGTAAGTGTTTATTAATAATCCAGGTCTGACCTATTAAAGCTTTCCAATACTATAAAGACCAGTTTCAATTATTCCTCCACCTGGTAGGAAATTGTTTTGTTTTTCAAGTTTTGTTATTAATCTTATTGGTGAATAAGTTAAAAATTATCATTAATTTTATCTGTACTTCATATAACAAAGATTTTTGTTTAACTTCCCAAGAAGCTGGATTTTTGTCCATGTTGCATTTACAACCACATATTAATATATCTAATATTAATATATATAATATTAATATTAATATATATATTTTTGTCCATGTTGCTTTTACAACCACATATTAATATATCTAATATAATATTAATATAATCTAATATTCCAAAAATCATATAACTGATAAAAATTGCAACAGGACTATCACCTACATTATTAATTTTACTCTATATAGTGTTTTCTGTACACTGTTTTCTCTTACTTTTTATTTTTTCCTCCTTATTTTAGTTTTTCCTTTTTTATTTGTTATGAAGTCATATAACACTACAGATATTGATTAAACTTCTCTCTCCGCCCAACCCCATAGTGTTTCTAAGCTCCATCTTGTCCACTTCAAACTTGTCATTTTTGAACTTTTATGCAAAACACTACTTTTATCCTTGTTAGCTTTTCAAAAAACAGTTTATGATTTTTGTTCTCAAAAGTATTTATTATCATGTCTCATTACTTCCAGATATCCATACATTTTTCAGATTGTTTCTTCATTTTATATCCAAAATATTAATAGACCCTTGCATAGTCAAAAGTAGTTTAACAGGCAGTAATTAACACCTGGTTAAGTAGTTTAAAAGGCAGTAATTAACACCTGGTCGATAACCACCTGGCACCAACCTGAAGTTGCTAATTTACCACATGGAACTGTGAGATGATCTTCAGAGCTCAGATTCCAATATTATTTCCTTGGTGAACAAGTTTTGGAATTTTTAATTTAAGTCAGATTATCTTCGCCTTTACTTTTCTGTAATAGCACAGCACAAATATATGTGCATATCTTATTTTTTAAATTTATCTCTCCTTTGCTAAAATATAAACTCCATGGGAACAGAGGTAATTATAATTTTTATCACTAATGTATTCTCATATTTTAGTATAAGACTTGAGGTAGATTAATTAATCTATAAATATTTGTTAAACTAATGAGTGAATCCCCTAGGATAGATAGGATGATATAACGACACAGCTGTACTTTAAGGTATATGTGTATATGTGTGTGTGCACACAAATATGTGTGTTCATATGTGTGTGTACATACGTGTGTGTATAGAAAGAGAGAATATCTTTTCTCATAAATCTGTAAGTGGCAATAATTCATTAATTTAAAACATACATAGCCTCACATAATCTATTGATAAAATTTCCATATTCACACCTTTAATTTCATAGATGTAGAATTGGGAACTGTCATTCTCTAAGGAATCTCTGTTGTCTAGGAAGTCTTTTTATGATGCAAATAAATGAGTTCTAGTATTGATTCTGAGTATTCCAGTTAGTCCTAACAGGTTCCCTGAAAGAAATGGCATTAAGATGATCACTGGAAAATAAATCATCATTTTCACCTCACTGCAATGGCATTGATTTGATAATGACTTATCCTTTCATCACAGCTTCTTTGGCTAACCTAGGGACTACATCTAATGCCAGGTGGAAAGAAGTTTGAGATCATCCTCATGCCTTTGTCAAATTTTTGTTGGTTAATGTTTTCTTAATGAAAGAATCCAGGTGTCTGAAACATTTTGCTGTATATTTCTTATTCTGAGAGTTTGTGTCTGTGAATCTTTGAACAAATATAATATTTATGGCTGTTTTTTCTTTGTTGAGTTTTTCCTTCTTGCATGTAATCCATAAATATGAGAGCTATTCATAAATATTATGTAAAATCTTAAATTAATTTTTGCAAATAGAACTCTTTAACCAAGAAGCTCATTATTCCTTGATATAAATTTATTATTGAATATTCTCTGTGTTCCACTGGGCCAAGGAAATATAGATTTTTTTAAATTATTTTTCTCCCAGTTGTGCCTGACCCTTTAGGTCCTTTCTTTTTAACTATGGCCAAAAGAAAAAAATATCTTTTATTTGAAATAAATAGTTTTATCTATTATTTTGAATGCTCTTGCTGGTGAACGGATTTGTGTGTATGGTGTGTTAAATCTCTGAAATTATACTTGTGGTCTTCTATATCAGAAGTCGGAAATCTTTTATTGAAGGGTAAAATAGTAATTATATGTTTGTGGGACATAGTGTCTCTGCTGGAACTGCTCACTTCTCCATTATTACTTTGAAAAGAGCTGTAAAAAGGCACAAGCAGATGGACAGCCTACACTCCCATAAGACTTTACCATCAGCCTGCGACCGCAGTATGGTAACGCATGTTATAGATTACTGAGTAAACAATTTCTAGTTTTGCTTTATTTCATGCTTTCTAACTTTTGATAACAAACACACTCATATAATGAATGTCCAGAATTACATTTTTAAAAATGTTAAATATTTATTCTAATATTTAGTAAAAAAAATACAAATATATGTGTAGACAACTTTATATTAACCATGTCAGTTTTTGCTGTTTTCCAGTACATTGGAGTGTGCATCCTATTATTTTAGTCCCGTGCATCACATTTATATTTAATAATTGGATTGAGAGGAATTGTAAAGAAACAAAAACTTGAAATATTTTCTTTTCCTACTCATTTTGTGGAGACCCACATTTGATTTCCTGCAAATTTTATCTTTATATGCCTATATCTTATAAAGTTTATTGGTGTGAAGGCCAATATGCTTTTTAGATTTATGTTATTTAACCCTTTGAAATATGGTAGTGTGATGGAACCAGCAATCCACACACAACACGCTTTATCTAATTTGATTAAAGTCAGAGAAAAAATTATTAAGGTATAGAGGCTGCACCTGTGGCTTAGCGGAGTAGAGTGCCACTCCCATATGCTGGAGGTGGTGGGTTCAAACACAGCCCTGGCCAAAAAAAACTGCAAAATAAATAAATAAATAAATAAATAAAATAAAATAAAATAAAAAATTTCTCAAAAATTATTAAGGTAGAAAAAAATACTATTATCATGTACCATTATGATGATATATATATATTTTTTTTTTTTTCAGATTTTGGCCAGGGTTGAACCCACCACCTCCGGCATATGGGGCCAGCACCTTACTCCTTTGAGCCACAGATACTGTCTTATGATAATATTCTTGACTAAAGTTTTCAAAGCATCAACTTTTACTCACAAATAAATTACCTTGATAGTCAACATATTAGATATTCCTAAGAGAAATAGATAAAAAAAGTTACACTGCACTTTCAATAGATTAATTCTATTAAGGTTGAAAAATAATTCAATGTAGTGGTGTTCTCTGTGTATATCCAGACACGTTTTCCACTGTGGTATTTGTTTCTATCTATGGCTATGTACTTATATGTAAGTAATTAGACAATATACTTGTTATATCCCAGAAGTACAAATGACACTATTTTTACGTGGATTTATTTCTCTAACTAGTTAATAAAAACCTATCATATTCAGAAAAGCATATTGATAACAATCTATACTGGCTTAATACATTCTGTTATAAATAATTTCAGCTTATTACAAAATGTGATATGAAACTCACAATCTTCCTCATGCTGGCTACTTGTTAAATATGTCTACATAAATGCAATGTCTGGGATTGGAAACTACACATTATGATGTCTTATACTCCCTTCTCTCTAACAATTTCCTTTTCCTTGCATGGCCCTTTGAAAAACATCAAGTTGTGACTCAAATATACCATATAAACAGACAATTCAGACAGTCCTGCTTTGCCATGCCACAAAGTCATTTTTGATCTATGTTGTGATTCTTTCAGAATAGGAAGAACAAGTATTTTTACCCCCATTTTTTTCTGATAAAGCTTTAGAACTGAAACATTTTGGCAAGTTTCTTAATGTTAAACTCCTAGTTTTAGTATAGGAATTAGAGTTAGATTCAGACTTCTTCATTGGCAGTCTGTTAGTTATTAAACCAAATTATAGCCACTTACTAATGTTAATATCAAAAATTATAATTACTAAAACACATTGTAAATTCAAGTTGGTTTTGTGGGGTAGAAACAGAAAAAATTAGTCAAATAATAAGGATGATAATAATGATAGAACAGTAATAATTCAAAAACTAGTAAGCCTATGAAACTTAGTATGTGTCAGGCACTTTTCTAAATGCTGGATATGTTAACCCATTAAACACCTTACTGTAAATAAAGAAAGTAAGCACAGAACTTGCCTAAAGGCAACATAGTAGTCAACTACAGAGTCTATTTGCGCAGAGCACTAAACCACCTCTTTTCCTGAACTAAACGCTACCATGTCAGACAAAATCCACTTAGTGAGCAGTCAACGATACAAGATAATGCTAAGTGAAGTGATGTTTTAAACAGCCAAGAAAAATGTATGTGAGTATTTACTAAAAAAAGTCAGAAGCAACAAAAAATATGTTTCAGCAGCAAATATACATATTAATCATTATTTCAGAATTGTTTTGTATGTATTATTTCATTAGTCTTATTAATGTATACAAAAAGGTAACAGCTAAAAAAGATTTTTATTTATCAATTGACTATAACTATATTTTTCAATACTATATATAGACTTTAATCTTTATTCATTGGCTTTAGATGTTATTTTTTAACCTATTGTCTTTTAGATATGGTTGATATTAATGTCCCCACATTATTTTCTGAACTTCTGTCTATATCTGTAATTATATCTTCCTCACATTATCTACTTGGTAAGTATGTACACTTGAAACCTAATAAACATTTCACAATTTTGTTCTTATTTAAATCACTAAACAGCAAAATATTATAATTTTATCTGTGGGAAAAATTGAATAAATATATTTCAATCATCAAGTCCAAATAATTTTAATATATTCATATTTAATTAAGCTTAATACAGTGATTTTACTAAGCACATGTTTTGTTTTGTTCTGTTTTGACACAGAATCTTCGTCTGACACCCCTGCTACCATGCGGTACCACCATCATAACTCACTGCAACCTCAAATTCCTGGCTCAAGTCAACCTCCTGCCTCAGCTTCCTAAGTAGCTGGGACTACAGGCACATGCCACCAGGCCTGGCAAAATTTTCTATTTTTCTGTAGAACTGGAGTCTTGCTCTTGCTCAGGACGGTCTCCAATTCCTTAGCTCAAGAGATCCTACCTCTTCAGCCTCGCAGAGTGATAGGAATATGGGTATGAGTCACCCTGCTGACTTACCTTCACTTTTTAATGGGCTTTCCTTACCTTGAGAAAAAGGTGTAGATCATTTATGGAGGTACCTTTATCAATTCATCATACAGTTGTTACATAGCTAAATTTGGCTAAGTTATTTTGTAGGCTTGTCATGATAAAAAAAATTCTTTCAGTGTGGCTACATCTACTTTGAATCTACACTTTCTTAGATTTCTTGCCTTTGTAATTCTTATATTTCTATATTTTTTATGCTAGAGGGATGTTCAGATGTTTTATAAATAACAATAAATTAGAAAGAAGTAACCTCCCTGGGTTACAATATATCTAGAAATGTTTTTAACTTTCCTTACTCTATTAAGGATACTGAGTTCTGTTGGTGGAGAATTTTTAGAATTTCAGTTGAAATTATTTTCTCTTATGTTTTAAATGCCCATTTTATTTCTCAGCCTTACTAATAAGAAGACTAATTCAGCCTTACTGAATTAGTTTTATTATTCAGCCTTACTAATAAGAAGACTAATGATTTTTTATTTTTCATCTCGTGTTTTTTGTCTGGTGTCATCTGAAGTTTTTTTTTGCATTATGTAGGGTACTTCCTCCCTTTGATACTATTAAATCAGCCTTTTTCAATCTGAAAACTTGTGTCTTTTTTCAGTTTGAAGTAATTTCGTCTTTCTATTTAGCAATTTGTATACCTAACTTTTTTCCGTTCCCTTTCTCTGGAACTCTAATTAGACACATATTAATTATAAAATCCCTGATAGTTTCTTTTGTCTCTTTACTTCTGAAAGAGAATTATGACTATTTTGATATTTAACATTACTGGCCAGGTTAACTTTAGGGTTCAGAGGAAAGACTCAGGAAGATAAAATGGAGAAATTTCCAAAACGTCAAAAGGATCTGGGAGCTACGTTGGAGCACATTGTCCCGTACTCAGCATCTTAGTTTCCTGGGGCTGCCGTGATAAATTCTTGTTACGTTAGTATGGTTTTCTTAAAACGACATAATTCATTCTCTTATAGTTGTGGAAGAGAGAAGTCCAAAGCCAAGGTGTCAGCAGTGACATACTTCTTCAGATGGCTCTGGAATAAATTTCCCCTTTCCTCTTCCAGTTTCTTGTGATTTCACTCATTACTTGGCTTGAAGCAGCATACCTCAGACAATTGCCTCAAACTGCGTGTGGCCTTCTGTCCCCTGTCTTTGTATCTCAAATCTCACCTTTTTCTCAGAAGGATACTAGTTACAGGATATAGGACCACCCTAAATCTAGGATGATCTCATGTTGAGATCCTTGTTATATTGGTAAAGGCGTTATTTCTAAATAAGTTTACATTCACAGGTACAGAGGGCTGGGACTTGCCTTGCATCCATGCAGGCAGGGCACACCCGTTCTTCACAGCAGTCCTCTGATTTCATCCAGAGTAAAAATAATGCTCTCGTGCTCTCCCCAACCTTCTGATCTTAAGATTGTAGCCACGGAGAAATTCTGATCTAAAGTTATGTTCATACTCAACTGTACTCATGTTTGATCTAATACTGTGCTGGGATATTTCTTTCCTATTTTCTTCATAAAATGTTTGTACTGATTTCTCTTTTCTTAAGGTTAAATTATCGGACACAAGAGTTCTGTTTCTGGCATGCTGTAATTCCTAGTTTCAAACCAACCATCCTGCTGAGAATAACTAGAAAAGCTGGAAAAGAGAAAACCTGCTTGAAGATATCAAGGATCCCCCAAAGCAGTGAGGATCTGCAGGTCACAACAAAGCAATAGGGAAACTCAGAGGCATGAGACACATACAGAGGTGCTGCTGATTTGCCCCTAAAATCATTTGCTGATTGACAAAACATCCCAAGAATCTGAAAGACTGAAATGTCATTGCAATACTCACAGGAGTGTAAGAGGTCAAAATGGAAAGTCAAGGCCCATGAGGGGGAAGGGTTCAGACCTATACAATCCCTGAAGGTGTTAGTGTGGAACTTCAGATTATCACAAGGTCTTCTGAGGGGTCATGGTGTCTGAAGCTGAGAGCGAATCATCTCCATCTATGATTATATTGACATAGTCTGACCTAGCTTAACTTCAGAAGCAAAAATAGAACTTAATCATGTCTACAATTTTCACATATCCAGTGAAATTTTAAAATATCCAGTACTCAATCAAAAGTAATTCATCACAGTGTACACCAGATTTATCTAACAAAGGAAAACCAGAGCATGTGAAAAAAAGCAATACAAATCCACAAATCACTGTTATCAAGCAGAGATTTGAAAATAACTGATAAAAATAATTAAGATTAATTTTCTAAATCAAGAAAGGTTCTGCAATTTAAAAATCTGGCATAGGCCAGTCACAGTGGATCACACTATAATCCTAGCACTCTGGGAGGTTGAGGCTGGAGGATTGCTTAAGTTCACAAGTTCAAGACCATCCTGAGCAAAAGCTAGACCTCATCTCTATTAAAAATAAAAAATGATTGTCCAGGTGTTGTGGTGAGGCTTATAGTCCTAGCTAATGGAGAAGCTGGGACAGGAGGAATTCTTGAGACCAAAAGTTTGAGGGTGCTGTGAACTATGATGCCAGAGCACTATAGCCTGAGGCAACAGTGTGACTATCTCAAAAAAATTGGCATAGCATTAGATCGGCATACTCTAATAAAAATCAAATGGAAGTTTTAGAATTAAAAAAATACACAATAGCAAAACCTACAAATTAATAGACGATATCGGCAGCGAAGCAGACACTAATGAAAAAAGGTTCAGAGAGCAGCACCTCAAGTTGGAAAGAGTTCACACTGAAACTGTGTGGGTCCCCCAGGAAACCCTGGGCCAGGGCAGAGTGCTCAGAATACTTATTCCAGAGTTCCCATGAGATCAGCACCTCAGGAGGAGATGAGGAGTACATTCTACAAGGTAAAGCAAGAATCCATGTTTTGATACCGGCTCCATGAAACACCCCTCTATGTGTTGTCGTGTTGGGGTACAGTTGCCAGCACTTCCTCTCACTGTCTTCATGAGGTATAAAGCATGGGTCACCACCAGAGTGGGGTAGCCTTGGCTGACATGGCTCTCTGCACCTGTGGGCACCAGCAACTAAGAGGATCTTGCAGCCAGGAAGGTTATTATTTTTGATTGATCAATAACTTGTGTTTTAAAGATATTTAAATAATAGGGAATTTATTGTATGTATTTAGCCTCAGAATTGCCATTCCCAATCGTTCTTCACTCTGTGTAGATTCAAAGTGCCATCTGACATCATTTTCCTTGTCAGATAGATTTCCTGGTTTGCTGTTGAAAATTATTTCTGGTTTTGTATGTCTGAAAACTTCTTTATTCAGCCTTCATTTCAGATAGATATTTTTACTGGGAATATAATTCTAGGTTGACTTTTTTAGCTTTTGCTTTTGGGGCTTTAACAATGCTGCCCCTCTGCTTTCTGACGTGTGTTGTTTCTAAAGTATACTTCTCACTTCTCATCCTCATTACCTTATGTGTCTGTGTCTCTGGATACTTTTAAGATTTGCTTTTTAGCCCTGATTGAATTCAATGTCACTTGGTGTAGTTTTATTTACTTTTCTTTTCTTATGTGTCAGTTTCCTTGGACTTTTTGGATTAGTATATTTATTGATTTTTATCAAATTTGGACAAAATATCATTTTTTTGTCCTACCTCATTCTCTCCTTCACTTTATAGAAAGGTTAAATATCCTTATCCTAAATGCTACAGGGCCATAAGCATTTTTAGATTTTGAAATCTTGGCCTCTAAATAATGAGATATCATGGAAATGGGACCCAAATCCAAACACAAAATTCATTTATGTTTCGTGGACACCTTATACACATAGGCTGAGGATAATTTTATTTTTAATAATTTTGTGCATGAAAAGGTTTGTGTATACTAAGCCATCCAAAAGCAAAGATATGACTCTATCTCAGCCCCCCATGTGGACCATCTGTGATTATTTGGCATCACCCCATTCCTGACTCCAAATTAATAAGTTACAATAAATTGTAACTGAGCTGGAGGACCTGCCGTTTCTGTCTTGGCTATTTTGGTGCAGCAGCAGCCGGCAGAGGAACCAGCGGGCTGGAGCATAGGTAAGGGAGAAGGCCCCCCACCTCCACCAGAGGCTCCAATAGCCAAAGGGACCGAACAACTGGTGGGGAGACACTGGCACCTCCGTGTCTCCTTCCCTTTACACCTATGACTAAATACAGAACCCCAATTTCCTATGCCTAAGTCAATTTCATGTAAGTTTCCTAGGCCTCAATTCTGTGAATGGACTGTGTCCATTCATTTATACATTCATTCACCTTGCCCCAGCGGAAGGCACTGTGTCCATTAATTTTCTGGCCAAGGAACCAGTGCACCTATATGTACCACTAGACCGGGAGAGAGACGGAGAGAGAGACAAAGAGAGCTTTTCTCCCCAATTTGGGTTTTCTTTCTGGGAGCTTTAGTGTTTTCATATTCTTTTCTGTAAATAAATTCTGTCTTACCCCTGATTTGTGGTTTGTGGATTTATTCTTCAAATCACCGAGACCATGAACCTGAAATTTCGGTATCAATAGGACCACTATTAATGCAGTGAAAAATAATGTGTTCAGGGGAACTCAGTAGCCCAACAGTGTTACCAGAATACCTGCATTAGCTATTAAGCAGCAATAGCAACAAAAAATGGCAGACTTGCAGTCTCCAGCTAGGATGCCAAGTTTTGCTTAAAAGGTAATTGTACATTGTAATTTTCTTTTTGATTTTAGAAACCTCATAAGCAGGTGAGGGACCAGAAAGTGTGTGCTCTAGGGATGAGGAGGCATTCTGTCACATGGCTTTTAGTTTTAACATGTTTTCTTTTGAGTCATCTGCTTCATCAACAGTGGTTTTGGTTATAGAAATCTCTTTTATTTTATAAATGGACATGATGTTTTGTTCTGCTCTGGTTCTTAGATAAGCCCATCACAGATTTTCATGATGTCATTAATAAGCATCTGTTCCACAGTGTGAACATCATATTCATCGTCTCTCTTTGCATGATCACATGGATTTAGGCCATTTTGGCCATTTCACCAAGCCAGTGGGTGAGCAACTGGAGCCTCAGTATCAGCATTAAAATGTCTCTGATATCCATTTCATCTAGCCCATTGATAGACTCTGAAGGTACTTTTTTTCCTTTTTTCTTTTTCTTTTTCTTTTTTTTTTTTTGCATATGGAAGGAGATCAGACATCATATTTGATATACAGAGCCTCCAAAGTCACTACTTGTGTACTTTGTCCTATTGTCACTGACCGTAATGGTGGCAGGCCAAAGGTTGTGCCAGGAATGCACTACTATGTATCTCCTTCCAATGTTTCAAGCATTGGCCATGGAACATACAGCACCCTTCAGGCTAAACTCCTTAAAAGTTTCTTCTCCCACACTTCTGTTTCCTGCTGTTGAAGAAGAGTTTTTACATTTACTCTTCATTGATCTAAGGATGCCCTGGTCACATGGCTGAGTTAAGGAAGTCACATTTAGGGTAAAATGTATAACATAAACATTATCTTGTGAGGAGAATTTCAGCTGGAGATGAGCAGAACAGTTGTTACAGAATAACAAAATCTTTCAGTGTCCATTCAGTCCAGCTTCCCTGCAGTGAGCATGAACTCCGGGATGATACAGAATGTTTGTGAAACCAACCAGAAAAGAAGCCTCTGGTAATCCACGCGTCCTCGGCAGCAGAACAACGAACTGTTAAATCATTCACTGCTTGAAAACTGAGGGCCCAAGCCTTTGTGTATTAAAGCAAGCTTACAGTATACATGCCTGCTACATTAACAAAGCCCACCACACTTATTCCGTCCTTGGCATTCTTACTCGTATTTGCTGGGTCTGTCTCATCAGCTGTAGTGAGTGTCTTTCTTGGCCAATAATGCCAAATGAGAATTTTTTTGTTAACTTTATAGACTTTCCCTGGCATCAGACTTTCTACAGTGATAGCCTTGGCAAGCTTATCAATGAACTTCTCTGCTGCTTATGATCAGCAGGATGACTACACATCCTTTAAAAATTATTATGCTGTCTTTTCTTAAATTTATGCAACAAACCCTTTGGATATTCACTGCACCCTTCAATTTTAAGTTCATTGTGATAGATCTTTGCTTGTTTCATGATCAGCATAACATTAAGTGGCATGTGTTCCCTGCGATGCTGACAGATCAACTCTTTCAATACACAATCAAGATCTTCATTTTAGGTTTATGTAGTGTTCTATTTATCGTTAGTCCTTTTCATCACTTTTAGCATAAGATTTCAACAATTTATCTCTTTGTTTCTTCAGGTTATATATCATGGTTATTCCAACACTATTCTCTTCTATAAGATATTTCACACTTATACCTCTGTCCAGTTTCTTCAGCAGCTGGGCTTTCTGTGTATTATGCATAAACAAAAATTCTTACCCTTTTTATCTTTCTTACCTTAGGGCTATCTTTGGACCTTTTTAACTTTTGCAACAATACAACACAACAAAGAATAAGAATAAAAGTACACAGTGAGCAGGGCATGTATTTGTCCCATTTGCAGAGTTATGGAGGACCTGATGTTGCCACATCCAAACCTGCATATGTGACACGATGCTATCATTTTTGAGTGTACATACATGAGAGAGGCTGGGTCTGAATGGGAAAAGTGTGTTGCAGTTAAAGGAGCTTGTAGGATCTCTTTTCCTTTGAGGATACTAAAGAACGTGTGTGTACCTGATTTTGACTATGACCCATTACATCAGTCCAGGTGAAATTGTCTACTTGTAGTATCATTTGGCACTCAAAAAATTTAGGATTATTGACTCTTTTAGATTTTGGACTTTAGAGATAGAGATTCTCTCTCTATACACACACACACACACACACACACACACACACGGGGTGACCATAAAGTTCGTGTGCAATTTAAAATTTAAAATTGCACACGAACCTTATGAGCTACCCCATGTGTGTGTGTGTGTGTGTGTGTGTGTGTGTGTGTGGAGAGAGAGAGAGAGCGCACGCATATGTATGCATGTATGTATGTATATATGTAAAGAGAGAGAGATATGTAGATATGCTTTTATTATTCATGGGGTGAGATCTGATTATGTTAGATCTAATTGTTCCTCACTACTGGTTCAAGACTTTTTTGACTATTATATTCAATGTACTATGAATTTAATTTTTTACCCCAGTCTGACTGCCAGGAGCAATGAGTATAACTTCAATAGAAACATTTAAGAAAAAAGAAAACCCACATATCTAATTTTTATTGCCTAAAGAAATGCAATAATGTATAAAAAGATAGTACATCATAATTAAATTAAGTTTAATTTAGAAATACAAGATTTTCCTTTCACCAAAAATGTCAGATGATGCCTTTATCATTTTAATAGAACTAAAGAATAAATGTATACAATCATCCCTATAGGTGAAAAAACAGTACTTAAAAAAGTAATATTCAAATAAAACTTCCAATAGTGGTCATAATAGATTTACATTCTCCTACCCTAAACAACTGTAAAAGCCAGATGAAAGATGTTAAAAACATGTTTACAGTATTGAAGAGCAATCAACAAAGGAAAATACTGAGCACACATTTAGTTCTGCTTTCTTCTTAAAAGTAGTTTTCAAATTGCTTTGCAGAGGAAGAAAATATTTGCAGAAAATGGTAGTTTTGCTAGGCTGACACAATAGAGGTCAAAACTGAAGGCTGCCCCAGCAGTTGGCATTTGGGGAGGCAAGTTACCAGAGAGGACATCCCCAAACATCTGTATGAAAAGTTTGCAAGCATAGGCAGGGATAACTTCAGAGACAGTACCACTGCACATTGCAAAGTCCACCAGTAAATACAAAATTAAAATGAACAAAGCCTATAGCTGAGCTTTAGCAATATCATAACATATTGTATTTTATTATATTAACTGCTTGTAATATAAAAAAGAAACTAACCATCTTTAGAGGAAGATACCATAAACTAGATTCTCCACATTTATTTTTTATTCTACAAAGTATTTAAAATTATAAACTTTAGAATATGTAAGAAAATAAGGAAATGTGACTGATAATCAGGAGAAAAAATAACTAATGGAACCCTGCTTGGAACTAGTTTATATATATTGCTGATGATAGAGAAAGACTTCAAAATTCCCTATTATTAATATAGTAGAGAAAATAATAAAAATAATAGGAAATTGGGTAATTTCAAATAGGAATTCAAATCTGTAGAAATAGCCAAATAGAAACCTTAGAATTAAAATGTTCAATATTAACATTAACAGTTCTTTTGATGCATGTAAACACAGACTGAGAAGAATAGATGATCAACTAGCTACGGATCAATATATTTAACTTGAAAAATAAGTAAAAATTTAAATAACAGAAATAAAAATGAGAAATATTTGTGTTATATGCTGAACACATATCACACACATGTAATTTAAGACCCGGGAGGAAGGAGAAAGAATAGGTCAGAAGCAATATTTTTCTCAGTTCAAATTAATATGAGGGTACAAAATTTTAGGTTACATTATTTTCAATTATAAAATAAGGTTCAAGTTGTAGTTAAACCCTTCACCCAGGGGTCATGCTGACACCCTCACACTGTGCACATTAGATGAGACCCTGCCAAATGCCCTACCTCCTCCTGCCAACTGCCCCCCCTTCACCCGCCCCCTTGGATTAACAAACTGTGGCATATGTATACCATGGAGTACTATTCATCCATAAGAAGAGATGGAGGCTTTCCGTCTTTTATGGTTACCTGGATGGAGTTGAAACACATTCTTCTTATTAAAGTATCTCAAGAATGGAAAAAAAAATTATCCAAGGTACTCAGTGCTAATATGAAACCAATACATAGACAACTACGCACCCACCCACACAAATTATACAGTACCAATATAGTCTAGCAAGAAGCAATGTGTGTGTGATATACATATATGTTTGTTGTTTTGGGGACAAAGTCTCACTTTGTTGCCCTGACATCATAGCTCACAGCAACCTCAGACTTCTGGGCTCAAGTAATCCTTTTGCCTCAGCCTTTCAGGTACCTGCCACAATGCCAGGCTATTTTCTTTTTTAGAGACAAGGTCTAATCTTGCTCACGCTGGTCTCCAACTCCTGAGCTCAAGTAAGCCACCTACCCTGGCCTCCCAGAGTGGTAGGATCGCAGACATGAGCCCCCAAGCCTGGGCAGAAGTAATATTTGAAAAAACAAAAGGAAAAAAAAAATAAAGGGCCAAGACATTTTCCATGTAACGAAAAGTACCAAACCTCAGATTCAAGAATTTCAATAATTTTTCTGCACGATAAATGGCAAGAAAAACAAAACTACATCATACCAAAATTTCTAAAAATTAAAGACACAGTGAAAATCTTAAAAGCAGAGAAGGTAAAAGACATACATTTCAAGGAGCAGGTTAAGCCCAGTGGATACATGACAAAGAAGGTATGAAGCTAGATGACAATGAAAAGAGATGTTTAAAGTGTTTAAAGCAAAAACTATGAATTTAAAATTTTCTGGTCAGTGGATACATTCTTCAAAACAAAACCAAGACAAAGGTATTTTCACACAAAAGAAAAAAAAATGAAAAAGACATATTCCCGGTAGATATGCAATATTGAAAAAGAAAAGTAAATCCCTCGGGCTGAAATAAAATTATCCAAGAAAAAATAAAAAATAAAGCAATGTGAAGTGAGGAGTACCAGAAAAGTAAAATAGTTTTACAAATGTAAATGAACATTAACTGTTTAAAAGTGCAATAATAATAATATCTTGTGAGATTTGTAATGTTGGCAGAAGTAAAATCCATGATGCCAGAGGCACGAAGCGCTGGAGATGCTGAAAGGGTCTGGGCAGTTGTTAAGATTTTTGTTATTTTAAAAGAGAAAAGCACTGAATGTCAGTTTTATTTAAATAAATGGTAAATAGCTGATACTATAGAAATGGATTGACAGTGTTTTGTAAAATTATTTAATCCAGAAAACAAAGAAGCAAATGAAAAACAGAAGAAGGGGTGAAGTAAAAGGATATCAATGTGGAGGATATAAAACCAATCATACCAGAGATTGTACAAAATGTAAAAGTCATAAATAGTTAAAACTGCAGATTATAAAGCTGAATTTAAAGTCATCATTTATATTACCTTGTCTCTTAAAATTTTACAAATTAAAAGAGATTGTACTTTCACTCACGAGTCAATGATGGAATCCCACTGGCAGTTATAGGAAGCATAAAATGCATGATATAAAAATTTGTAAGTATTACCTAAAATAATGCAGAGGGAGACATTTGAGCTTTAAAAAAATAAAATAAAAAAAATAAAAACACTGAAAAATAATTATAAGATTTCCTCTCATGAAGCCAGAGAATAATAGCAAATTAAATGTAAACAATATCATCACTTTAGTTCTTTGAAGTATTTCATAGTGGGTTGTTTCTGAATTTCGCTAATAATATTAAGATCAACCTTCCTTGCTGGTTAAGATTATTAGATGTAAGCATTGTTTAGTTCCAAAATACGTTATATCAAAAGATAAGTTTGAAAGATGTAGCTTATAAAATAAAGATTATCAAAAAGATATTTATAACAAAATAGAAAAAATTGACAGAAAGACATATAATGAACATAAAATAAAATGCTATTTTGTAAAAGATATAAATACAAGAAAAAAATGAACGTGTCTCTTAGTGTAGTTGGCCTACATTTTACCTAGCTATCCATCTGGATAGCTGTTTGTAGCCACTACAATTATGAATATTGGCATATATTTTCAAAATCTATTTAATGGTTATCTAAAATATTATCAATGGTTACCTTTGGGCCATGCGATTATCAGTTTTCTTGATTTTGCCTATTTTCAATAATTTTTGTAATGAATATTATATGTAATTAGAATTTTTAGCTAGAATTTTTAGCTCTCTCTCTCTCTCCCCCTACCTCGGTCCCTCTCTCCTTCTTTCTCTCTTTCCCCCTCTCTCTCTCTCTTTCCATCCCTCTCTCTTTCCCTCTCCCTTCCTCTCCCTCTCTCTCTCTCTCTTTCCTCTCCTCTCTCTTCACTTTCTCTCTTCTTTTCTCTCCTCCTGGTGTACATCTCTCCCTTCCCAATAAAGACCTTTCATACAAAAAAAAAAAAAATAAAATTTAAAGAAGAAATTACAAATTCTACTAATCAAAAAATTACTACTTAATAATTGCTAACAATTATTTTCCTGATTCTTATAAGAACCATGAACAGAGATATTGTTTTTACCTCCTTTGACAGATGAAACAGTCAGTTTTCTATAGAAATTTCAAGAAATGTTGAACTGGTCATTTCATAAAATTTAATTATTCATCAATTAGTTTTTTTTTTTTTTAATTTAGAGATGAACAATTTAAAGTTACAGATAAATTTCCATAGGAAATGGAAATAACATTATTAAAGCTTTAATAATAAATTTAATAAATTCATCTGCTTTTATCTGCTCATAATTTTAATTTTGAGAAACATTTGAAAAGCCATCCATTAAGTAAGGTAGACTCCCTTCATGTTTCCCAATGGTCATTATACAAATGGTTACATGAAAAATGTGCCTGGACTAAACAGCTGACAAAATTTTTATCAAATTATTGACACTAAAATCTAAGGGAGCCCTGGAAATGGATGTGATTTTGAATTACATTATAAAAAAGATATTAAAATATGCAAAACATTTTAAACACTAGTCAGTAGTGTACCTAGAAAAATAAATAGAAATAAATATATTTATTTAGGAATTTACTTATGAGATATGTAATATACTTCATTTTTATTTTCAAGTATACCACGGATTATATGCTTAATGCTAGTAAATTATTCCAAAAGTAGATAGATATGATTTTAAAAGTAAATTTACCCCATTCACATTGTCTATCCTGTATTCTATAAAATTCTAAAATATTTTCATACACATTCTTTTTTATATAATGTTATTCCAAATTATAAAAAGAAACTAAATTAGCAGCATAAAATTGAACATTATTATAATTTGGAATTGCACAGTTTCATTTTTTTAATTTTAAAATTATATTCTGAAAATTTGAATAATTTGGAAAGTATTGTGAAAATTACTTTATTTTATTTATTTATTTTTTTTTTTTGTAGTTTAAAAGTGTTAAAACACTTGCTAATGAATTTGGAACCAAATGCCTGCAATCTCAAAGTGCAAATTAAGACTTCTGTTATCATTAATGGAAGTAAACACTCACAAATCAGGACAAAATGGATCCTTATACTCTAAACTTTGAAGTTTATATGAGAAATAAATTAACCATAAAATTAGAGTAAAGGCAGTTTTCAGAAGAAAAAGTCTTAAAGGTATTCTAAAGTACTTAAAAGGCAATATTTCCTTAACAAATTTAGGCAGAGACATATAAGTTGAACAAGACAATTTGAAAATTGGGCAAGATTTAAATTCTCATTAGAATTAGCCTTTGCTTAAATATTTTAGAAAGTAAATTGAACTCACTGTAAGCGCCTACAATACTCTAATTAGCAAAATGGGTAAAGTTTTCCCTCTCCTTTCCAACATCCTCAGACTTCATAGATTTTTCTCCAAAATGATGAATAACTCCGATATTACTTTTCACAGAAGAGAAAATGAATTTTTTTGAAGAACCTGAGAAAAATATAAAAGAAAGTAGATTTAAAATGCAGACAAAATGTGTATGTTTAAAGTACTTTTATTCTTTTTGATTAAAAGGAATTTGTACATTTAAAGTATAATTTTATTATTTTTTTTTTGAGACAGGGTCTCATATGTCATTCTTGGTAGGGTGCCATGGTGTCACAGCCCAACAGCAACCACAGACCCTTGGGAATACGTGATTCTTTTGCCTCAGTTTCCCAAGTAGCTGAGACTACAGGCACCTGCCACAATGTCAGGCTTTTTGTTGTTACAGTTGTCATTAGTTAGAACCATGAGCCTTGGTGTATGTGGCTGGTGCCTTAACCACTGTGCTACAGGCTCCAAGCGTAAATTATAATTTTTTTAAATGTTCAGCAACTCTATTACTATCTATCCAAAGGAAAAAAAATTATTATATTAAAAATATAGAATAATATCTCAGCATTATTTACAATAGCAAAGAAATAAAATCAACTTTTGTGTTGATGAATGGATGACTGGATAATGAAAATGTACATATATAATAGTATATTTACACAATGACATACTACTCAGCAATAAAAAAGCAAATTCTTGTCTTTGTAGAAACATGGATGGAACTGGAAGCCTTTATCTTTAGTGAAACAACTCAGAAATAAAAATCAAATACAGCATGTTATCACTTAAGTGGGAGCTAACTAACATGTCCATATGGACATACCATGTGGACTAATAGACATCGGAGACTTGAAAGGGAAGAGATGTGGGGGAACTGGTTGATGAGAAATTACTTAATGTTATTCAAGTTGTGTATACCTTGTCTAGGTTACACCACTACTCAATATATCCATGTAACAAAATTGCACTTAAGTTTATAACAATAAAAAATAAATAAACTTCCAACTTAGTTTTGAATGTATATAAAGACATGTAAATTTTGGATAGTGTTTTTCTACAAAATAATTATAAAAGTAGGATCATTTGGAAGAATAAACTCTTAATAACATGTGAACATTAACTCCATTTGATGTGACAATGTTGAACTAAACATCTTATCAGTATAAGCCATGAAGAATTCTCCTCAAGATTAGATTGCAAAACATGAGATTGAGTCCTAAAAGGCTGATAACATTAAATAACTAGATAAATTATGTAAGTCATGGCGAACTGAAACTCCTATCTTTGTTCTGAAAGTTAAAAAAACGTTGAGACCTTAGGATGATTTATTCCATATATTATTTTCACGTGACATAGAAAAATAAGGCATATTTTAAATTTCAAAACATATATATTAAGGGTTTGCTAGATCAGATTTGAACCACTCAGCTTAACAATATACCCATCTTTAGTGTAGGATAATATTTAGAAATAAACTTATCCTACATCAAGCACACAAAGTGAACTCAGTGTGAGTTTAAAATGCCTTGCTTTTTTTCCAGAGGCTTAAGGGACCTGGGCCCCCCAGGACACAAGCAGACTTGGCTTGCCTGGAGTTAAAAATTCCACAAGCCCATTCTCTGAAGCTGTGCACCCCATGAAGCCTGAGATCAAAGGGCATGCTGCCCTTCCTCAGAGATATGGGCCAGAGGGTTGATGTATGTTAACAACATATTGTCAGAAGTTTATTAGTGCTCTGCCCTGAGGAGAAGACATAGTCGTTACTTCATACTGAGTAAACTGAGTGAACGCTTGAAGATCCTTTTCCATTAATTCTGTTCCCCTGTGGCTACTTTCTTCTTTGTGATCTTTATTTAGATACCTGCCCAGAGATTAGTCAGTGTCTAGAAGAAAATGTTTACTACAAAAGTGATTGTGTTGATATGGTAACAAGATATTTCCTTTCAAGTTAATTTCAGTTAGGTAAAATGACGTAATGGTCAAATTAACAGATAATAGATTAAGTGTGTACGAGACTAGAAAGGTATAAAATCAAAACCCTGAATAAAGAATTTGGCTACATGCTATCCCATCCCGTGTAGTCTGTTTCTTAACTTAATAATTACAAGAACGAGTTTACACCCACGGCAAAGCTGCTGTTCATTCGCGTCTCTGGTCACTCAACAGGGGGTGACATAGTAAGACTCTGACTCCAAAAAAAAAAGAAAAGAAAAGAAAAAAAAGAAGAGAAAAAAAGAAAGGGAGCCTGAGAAATATAAAAACACTCAAATTCAAGGTGTAAATGAAAAGAAGCAGTTTGACATGTGATCAAAACTAAGAAAGCCCACACCTAGAAATTTGTATTTATAAATGGTTTTAAAAAGGGAATGAAACAGTGCTTGTCCAGGGACCTAGGAAACAGGCTTGCTATAGCCACCTTGCTCTGGAATGTGGAATAACAGGAATTAAGGACAAGACCAGAAAACTTTGATCCCAAGTTTCAATGGGATCCCCTGTGCACCCGGATGAGGATGCAGAGGCTTTTTTCTTCTCCCTTCAAGGAAGGCCGTTTCCACTATTTTCTCTTTGGGCTCAAACCAAGGCTTCTAACTTCATCATATCCACGAGGATGGCAAGGAAGGGCATACAAAAGCCTACCAAAGCAAAGGGAGGGCCAGCCTTCATCTTCCTATGGGCTGCGGACACTGTATCTAAACTGCCCAGCCCATTTTCTCTCAAAGTGGGTCCAGCCACAGACCAGAGCAGCTCCTAGTCATCTATTATACCTTGTGTAGAGGGAAGAAAGACTCCCAAGAAAGAAAATGCTGAGAAAAGAGACCATAGGGTTTGAATGGGGGATCAAATAAAAGTCCTTCTTGACATGGCCAGATGTACAGCTCCTCTTTGGGGCTGGAGCCTTGCTTTTATGGGTGTGGATTGGGGTTGGGCGTGGGGAGTGATGAAAAGAAGGGGAATGAAACCAGAGGCCTGGAGCTCCCCCTATAGGACAAATGTATTTTACCCTGACTGAAGAAAGAACCTGGAGTTAAAGGTCTGGTGGCTTATGAAACCTTTAATGAAAGACTAAGAATCAGCAGTATTTTGTCAGCACTATACAGGAAGGAGAGAAATACTAAATTTAGTGAACATAACTGGGTACTTGAAAGGAAATGAAGGTCCTAAATCCTGTGTGAGCAATTTCAAAAACTAAAAAATTCTGAAAATAGAAACTCTTTTGAGACTCATCTGGCAACAAACCATCACCTGATTTATTTTAGTGTGGATATTTTTATCTTTTGTGAGAGATATCTTGATGTGTTTTGAGATACTGCCCCACTAGGGGTGTTTTAATATATGTGCATAGTATATGAACTGTTTATATCTCCATAATTTTAATTCTGAAATCTGAACTACATCTGGTCCCAATCAGCTATGGGCTTATGGGCCTGAATTTTATAATGCTTAATATTGTATGGGCCTCAATCACAGCTCAGCTGTGCCATGTGACTTCAAATAAGTGACTTCTTGGCTTTCAGGTTTGGTTTCTTCTTTAGTAACATTGGGCTATTGGTAGTTTAGATATTGAAGGAGATGATTCACAGTGTTCAGCCCATGGACTGGCAAATAGCAAACATCTTCTCCTGGTAGTGGTTATTATTACTTGATTTGAAAGAGTGCACACCTCACTGTACTCTGGTTCATAGTCAGCAAGAAGTCATCTGGCTATTAGACTAGGTACCAGGCATAAGAGCTTTTGGATCACTGATAATCCATTGGAAATCAATAATTTGGCATTCTAAAGAATGTCTCAATCTCTTGAATATTTAAAAAAAAAAATCAAACAAAAATCAGAGATAGCATCAGTTTTGAATAACACCTACCCCCCTACTGCTTGTCAGCAGCTTTTAGTAAAAGACAGCCAGACAGCCAAGAGCATTAAAAGTTAGATAAATCAAAGCAAAAGAACTTACAGAATGAATTTTCTTTTTGACACAAGCATGATAATTTTATGAGGGGTTTGGCTACTGGTTTATAATAACAATCCAAGAATCTAGAATAAAATTTTCTAAAATATTTTGCATGAAATGCAAGAGGTTTTGTAATAAAAAATTGTTCCTCCAAGTTATTTCAAAATGAAACCCTTCCTTCAGGGAACATTTATTAACACCTACATAATTAGTGTTAATGAAGTGTACTTTGGGAAGTACTATGTTAGAGAGTATTAGGTTTTGGTATATTTTCTAGGCAGATAGTTTTTAGATATTGAGTGAATTCAAAGGTGTTAAAATTTAACTTTTAAGAGGTAAAGTCATCATTCTCATAGAAATATAAAATGAATGCATGCTGAAGGTTTTATTTAATACATTAATTAATGAAAGAATCTGTAAGATGTGAACACTGATTCAAAGAAAATCTGCAGAATAGACACATATATGTACAGGCAATTAGCAATGTGGAAATGAATTTACTACTAGTTGATACAAAACTGTTTTTATCTACAGAACTATAAAATGTGATGTTTGGAATCATCTTTTCTACAGAGCAGAAATCAATTATATATCTATCAGACAAAATGCATTTGAATTTCTATAGAGGAGATTTATTTGCATTCCTCTCAGTTTCTCCAACTAACACAGTTATAAAAAAAAAAAAAATGATGGAATTATATGCTACACCAGAAGATGGCAACTTGGCATGTGGAATATGTAAATAAGTTTGTATGCTTTTCTCTTATTAATCTATATGCTTTTCTCTTATTAATCTGTCTTTTGTTATAAGGGCTCTGGAAAATGAGCCAAGATCAGTGCAAGGAAAAGATAATTGTGACACTAATTATCTCTGAATGAGCAGTTCTTCTTTTTGGTAAGTTATGTATCTCTGTAAAAAGTAATCTCTCTTGGTCCTCTCTCTTGAACATTTTTCATCATGTTCAGTGCAATACTGAAAACCTTGAATAACACTTGTGGGACCCATATAAAGCACCACTAGTGATGCCAGAAGTATTTCCAAGAAGCAGAGAAAAGTTGTAAGAAAAAGTTGATTGATAGGTACCATAATGGTGGGCAGCTATGGTTGCCCACCATTTCAAACTTAAGATTCATCCCATAAATAGACAACATAAACTTACAGCTTTAATAAATGGAAGTGAAGGAGGAGCTCAGGAAATTTCACCCCAAAATATAATTTCTTGGTATTTTGAATTAAGGACCTTAGAGATCAGCATGCTCTCAGAAAAGAATAATTGCCTTCCTTTCCCCTCCCTGTTATCTCACTATATTGCAGGGAGAAATAATCAAGAATTCAATCAAGATAAGTCAGTCTGTTCCCCACTACCACCAATTCATTCAGCCAAGTATTTATTCAGCCTCCCTAGCAACTGTTTATTGCCATTAAACACAGAATTACCTATACTCATTCCCTTCCCTCTAAAAGGCATGTATAAAAATATCTGGATCCCATTGAGATATTGAATAATCACTCTGTGATTCTCCCCATGGACTTAGCAAAATAAATCTTTTTCTTATTAATCAGCCTTAATTGTGAGTTTATCTTTCAGCAAACATTTAGGGGAAAGAGCAAGTTTTCCCTCGCTCTCACACAGTAAATATGATACAATACTGTAAATGTATTTTCTCTTCCTTATGATTTTTTAAATTTTTTTCTGAGACAGTCTCACTCAGTCATCCTGGCATCATAGCTTATAGCAACCTCAAGCTCCTGTGTTCAAGCTGGATCTCCTGAGTTCACACAATCCACCTACCTCTGCCTCCCAAAGTGCTAGGATTACAGGTGTGAGCCACCATGCCTGGGGTGTGAGAAGGGCCTTATGGTTTTCTTAATATCATTTTATTTTCTCCAGCTTACTTTATTGTAAGAATATAGTATATAATGCATATGAGATATAAAATATGTATTAATGCAATGTTTATGTTATTTCTAAGGCTCTTGTCAACAGTAGGCTGTTAGTAGTTAAATTTGGGCGGAGGCTAAAATTATTCCAATTTCCAACTAAGTGGGGGATCAACACCCTAATCCTTTAGTTGTTTAAGGGGTGACTATAGTAATGGTGTATACTCCTACCTGTTCTCTTTCCTACTAGGAGGTTTATTTATTTATTCATTCATTCATTTATTTTTAAATTTATTGAGTGCCTCTAGTGTGCATGACCCTTTGCTAGACACATTAAAATTTAGGCACAAAATAGACACAAGATCCCTGATCTCAGGACCTTATAATCTAATTACCAAAATACGGATTAGAAACAGTAGAGAAGACAATTACATGTCAATGCTCAAATGACTTGAGTCAACCAACATTGAAGAGCTGGAACTTAAGAAATACAAAATGGCATCTAAAATCATTTATAAATTGTATTTAGCCTTAGAATCCATAGGACTTCAATTAAGTTAACTGCAGATAAACAGTCACAAAGATGCAAATATATTGAAACTCATGAACCCTATTAATGACTTCCGCTATTTTGGATCTTCTGTTTTCTTCTTATCATGGTCTGAAGCCTTCTTAATACCAATTTATTAGACAGAAGCATGTCATCTTGCCATTCTAGATAATCCTACTTGAAGGTTTAATTGAAAATGCTTGGTGTGGGTACAAGATACCTTAAAAACAATGACCCAGAATCTAAATTACTAAGTGCAAAAGATATCCTTGAGGAACTTGTACCTCCTCTATCCTTTGCCCTAGGAGGTTAGAATTACAAGCTTTAGAAGAAGGCTGAAGAAAGTGCTTGAAAATGGACAATAGAAAGGAGAGTTGCTGCTGGTGGTGATGGGGTGTGTGTGTTTGAGAGGAGGGGGCGTTACTGAACAGGTCTCTGTGAAAAGTCTGTGAAGTCAAAGACCAGGGGATAAAGTAATGCCCCACTTTGGATGAATCCTGTGGAGCATAGCCCCAGAATTGCAGCCAGCACCATAGGGCTATATGGAAACAGGTCATCAAGGCTCAGACACAGCAAAGATTTCCCTACTAGCCACCCACAATTTCCCCTCAGGGTTGGCAATTTGTGAAAATTTTGTAACTTCCTTTCGGTCCCAGAGAGCTTTTGATGTTAGTTGATAGTTTACATTTATTCACCAATTATAAGAGGCCACCTGGGACACAAAAACACCAAAGTATGCTCATTGATTTCTCCCTACGGAAAGAGATAAAACCACCCTTAACAAAGCAATAAACGGGTGCAAGGGAGAACTGTGGTAAGGGCCTAAAACTCTGCAAGGGCACAGGCCTAGCTAAAAACAATGAAAATAATCAACCATTATCCCCTGGTTGGCTTGTTAATAATCAGCTTCTGTCCACCTGATTGCTTCTCTATAACTGCTACTCTGTTGTCACATAGCTTATGGTCAGGAAGATTATTAACTTTCTTCATAGATAACATCACCTCTTCAAAACCTAAATGTGATATCTTCCAGCCCGCATTACAGTGGAAGGGCTCACCCACCCAGACCAGTGGAACTGATTCAACTGGTCCTGTGACCTCCACCCAAGAACTGACTCAGCAAAGGAGACATTTTTTTTTATACCCCTATGTTTCTGTCTCAAACCCAGCCAATTAACAGACCCAGTTGCCTGACCTTTTGTCTGCCAAATTGTCTTGAAAAATCTTTTCTCCCAAATTTTCAGGAGATGGATTTGAGAAATTCTTTCCATCTCTTCGCATGGCACCTACAATATTAAATCCTTTCCCTATTGACACCTGCTGTCTCAGTGTGTTGGTTTCCTCTTGAGCAGGAGGTATTGAACGTAGTTGGGCGGTAACAAAGGTAGAAGTAGCTACCTGAAGTATTCCAAAAGTCTCCTGGAATCAAGTGAAGCCACAAATCTTCCTAGGGAGAAGAGGGTTGTTACATTACAGTCAATTTTTACTCGCTAGTCAGTATCAGCTGCTGACACTAGCACCAGACTGAGTGAACTCTTGAGCAATGCAGAGAGAGAGAGAGAGCGCACAGGACAGATAGTATGAAATGGAGCATTCTTCTTTCTTCTGTCCAGGGCTGTTGATCCCAAACTGGCTTAGAGAGATAAAGAAAGAAACTCTTGGGCAATTGGATTTTTGGATAATTTTGAATTTGACTAGATGAAAGTAAGTATCTGAAAGGGTCTGGATTAATTTTTTACAAATAAGAATTTGGATGATGGCAGAAAATTTGGCCCAAGATTTATGTGAAGTTATAGAACAAACTATTTTTGTACTCCTGAGTTAAGTGGACAGTTGTAATGGGGAAACATCATACCAGTTTTAATAGGCAGGAGCAAATAATTCAGAAGCAAAGTCAGGAGGAAAAAATCCCAAGAAATCGGATAGAATTGAAGCCAATGTCAAGAAGTTAATGTGTAGGGAAAGTGATTCAGAGGAAGGGGTGATTGAATCTTCCGAAAAAGTAGCAGCAATTGACTCTCCTAAAACCCACTAACTACTGGCTGTTTTGCTGATCTCTTTGGGAATTATACAGCTGCCAAAGAAATCTGGAATGTATTGCTGGTGACTTTGAAGTCCAGGCTACAAATTGAAGCATTTGGAAGAGGGAAAGGCATCAGGGAAGTGAACCATTGGCCACAGAAATAGTCTAAAGTGTTTTAGTCTATGATTTGTCATGCAAGAACATCTAAGCCTTGGCAAGGGATGAAGTACAGCTCATGAGAAGAAGAAAACTATGTTTGACAGGAGAATTTCTAACCTGATCAAAAGGGATTTAACCTGAAATATAATGGAGGGAAAAGAATAGACAAATGTCTAAAGTAAGTTGGATAATTAACTGATGCAACATTAGAAGAATCATTACAAAGAAAGTGCTGTTATTCTAACAAGAAAATATCAGGGAAGAGATTCAGCAATTAAATTTACCTTACCCTAACTTACCAGATACCCCAGTGGCTCTATCTTACCAGATATCCCAGTGCACAGGAAACAGCTACAAACCAATAAACCTTTACATTTAGCATGGATGGTCAAAGTGATTTCATGAACATCATTGGGAAGACCTAGCAGGATGGGGTTTATGGATGTGATCTAGTATGAAGGGATAACTAAGACTGCTCCAACTGGGGCAGCCACACTGGAGGATTAAGTGTCAGGTCTTGGTCAAATTTACTATATGAATGTCTGCAATACAGCAATTTGTCCTTAGGATCTATATCTCGGAGTCTTTTGCTTAGTCCCTAATTTATCACAACCATTTTATTTATTGGTGGTGATAGGAAATTGGAGGTAATTAGGGTGTCCATGAGGGTAAAAAAAGTAGATAATCAAATGTAATAGATGAATAAATACCATGGAACTTCACATAGCAGCTAGAATCAGCAGATTAGAAGTAGACAAAGCCTCATGAAAAAGTTGTACTGAGTGAAAAAAACAAGAATGGTATATACATAATACAGCAGAATAATATATATTCTAAAACACATTCACATGAAAAAAAATCATATATATTTTGAAAGTATATTTATAAACACACACAAATTCATTAGACGGGTGACAGTGATTTGGGGATGCTAAGGTATGGTGATAAAAGGGAACTGGGACAGACCAATATGGTAATATATCATGACCTAAGGAGTATGCAAACTCAAGTCCAAATTGTGCTGAGGAGGGCAGGGGAAAGAGAAAGAAAGTGAGAGAATGCTTTAATAGAAGGAGAGAAACCTTTCTGTAGAACAAAATGAAATGAGTGATGCTTGTAGAGAAGCCTTTCTGTTTGTCTTTGTTCATGATAAAATCTTGTATGATTGTGTCATCAATAACTCAAATAAAATGTAATAATACTTAAAAACTTTTGACGTGACACAAATATTGAATAAGTTGTTACACTGGATAATGGAAATCAAGGATAACACCTCAGAAGTAGGCAGAGAAACGGTAGCTTTCAAGCCCAATGCCACTGTTTTTCTCTGGTGGTTGTATATGTGGTACTTTTGTTGGTGAAGAGGAATCTGGTGACAGGAAGAAATACTTCTAGAGAAAACAGAGCTGAATCTCTGGGTCTCTGGGTCTCTGGGTCTATGCCATTACTGAATCAATGTTTTTCTGCTGTAAAGTTGGACACTCAGGAAAAACCCTAACCCTTTATGGGACCTGAAATGTATCCTTCTTACAGGAAAAAACTTAAGGAGTTAACATCATTACTTATTTTTCTTAAGTGATGTTACTAATAACAACACTTACTAAATTCATATTGTGGGCCTAGAACTATTATAAATCCTTTGCATGTATTACAGGGTGTCCCCCAAATTACCCATAAAGTGGCCATACATAGGGAAAATGAGAAATTGTAGCTACATGTACCTTTATTTACAAAATACTAATTACAATATTTTATAAAGAGTTAGTCAACACATAGAGATTATTTTGTAAATAAAAGTACTTTTAGCTACAATTTCCTGTTTTCCCTATGTATGGTGAGTTTGTGGGTAATTTGGGGGACAGCCTGCATTTCTTTTAATCCTCATAATGACCCTGTGAAGTAGCACTATCATTATCCCACATTTTTAGATGAGGAAACTGAAGGAAAGTTAAGAGCCATGTCCCAGGTCACATAGCAACAGGAAGTAGAACTAAATTAAGTACCAGTCCAAAATCTGTTCTCTTGACTATTATACTGTAGGCTCTCTCCAAGAGTTGCTGCATATTGCACCAAGGAAAGAGAACATGTAATATTGGCAAATTCCCCCTTTAAAAGGCCTTTTTGGCTTGGAAACTCTGCTTACTTGCTTTTTCTATTTTGTTTTGTTTTTTGAGTCAGCAAATGGTGGTATCTTTATTTTTTCTGTTATGCACCAACTTTGCAATTAGCTTTATTCTTGATTCTCTCAGGCCAAACCTGTACAATTTAAGAACAGTGAAAGTGTTTTTATAAGAAGCATTTGGACACCCGTGGAAGGGCCATGACTGAAACAATTTGTTTCTCCAATTCATTTTGTTTTCTTCAGTGCTTTCTTGAGTTTTGCATCTCTGAAAGAAGAAAGAGAAGCCTGCTTACAGTATTCCAAATGCACCGGGAGAGTAGTGTTTGGACGGGAACGTGCTATACAAGGCTCACTCTCTTGCTGTCAGCCTTGAGTCATTGAGGAAGCAATGCTGGGCTGGAGCCCAGAACTCTTGGAGAAATGAAGAACCCCACTTTCAGGCAGAGGGCAGACAGCCATGTGAGCAATTGCTGGGGGTGGCTGGGCACTATTTTCGCTGGATAATAAAGGACATGTAAAACCTGTGATTTCTCCCTCTTAAGTGCCCTGAAAGTTTCATTTCATCATAATCCAAAGTACCACCTATGATCTTGGCCAGTAAAGGGAGAGATTTTTAATTTTGGCAGTCTGACTACATTTCTTCTTCCAAGCTCTTACTTTTAAAAGCGATGCCACATTCCTTTACCCAGTCAGAAAATTTTAATTCTTCGATCTTTTTCTGTCCACCAGTCTATTCTTCCCCCCTCTTTTGTTTTCCTCTCCTTCCTTACCTGTCCTGCTCTACTCTGCTCTACTTTTTTTATTTTGGTTTGTTTGGTTGTATACTTATCTGACATCCCTACTACATTTCAAGTTTGTTGAGGAAAGGAATCACATTGTTTTGCACCTTTCCCATCACTGCTACCAATCTAGCAGAATATTTGAATATAATACTATGCAGCAGTAAAAAAAAAAAAAAAAAAAAAAGGAGACTTTACCTCTTTTATGTTTACATGGATGGAACTGGAAAATATTCTTCTTAGTAAAGTATCTCAGGAATTGGAAAAAAATATCCAATGTACTCAGTACTACTGTGAAACCAATTTATAATAACTCACCCTTGCATATGAAAAATGAAACACAGTATTAGCCTAAGATGAAGGAGGGAAGATGAAGGAGGGAAGGGGAGGGAGAGGGATGGCGAGGGAAGGGGAGAGATAGTAGGGGGACCACAACTATGGAGCACATTGCAAGTACAAGTTGCATCTATCATGTGTAGAGCACATATGTCCTAATGTATAATTGGGTAAATGAGGTGAAAGCTATATTGATTAGTATGATGTAAATACTCCAATTTATACAAATAATCAACACACTGAAATTGGCATAAATGTATTTATGATCTATGTGCAAAAGACATTTAAAAAAATATTTGAATATATAATTTCTCAATGAATATTTGTAAGTTCATGTATATATACATCAATTAATTATGGTTACTAATACGTGTCTTTCTAGGAACACCAAGGAAAATTGCCTGTAGTTTTCAGTTGATGCTGTTTCATGACTCTGACCTTCTACTCTCTAGAAAATATAACTGAGGTAGTCTACAAATGCTCCTCAATTTACAATGGGGGTTATATCCCAACAAACCCATTGTAAACTGAAAATATCGGAAGTTGAAATGCATCTGATTATGTCCTGATAAAAATATTTTATCTATAAATATTTTTGAAATATTAGTTAAAAAATTCTAAGTTGAACCATTGCAAGTTGGGGAACTTTTGTGTAAGGGTGGAAATAAATTCTCCTTACACTGAAACTTACATGCAACTCGGAAAATCTTATTCTCCATTTTCTTTCTTTTTCCTCATCCTTTTCCTCTTTTCTTCATTAATATAAGCTTTAAGAATATTTTTTCAAAGAAATAAAATCATTAATTCTAATAAGACTTAGGCTATCAGTCATTGTAATAATTTGTAGGCCTTTTTATGGATTTATTGGGTAGACTATTTTTCTTTAACCCCATAACCTAGGCTGGATTTGATCAATTTTTATGGGCATAAAGATGTAGCATTGTTATCTTCTGCTTAGGGTAGGGGTTGGGTGGGGTGGAGCTAAATGTGGTTGGAGGAGGCAGCCTTGGCTTCTGGAGTTTGATTTTGTGCCAGTTTGTGGAAACTTGAGAGTTTCTAGCTCTATCCAATATATGACATAGTAAAGAGAAAAATGTCCAAATTAGGCAGCTGAGAAATAATTTTCCTTAAATAGAATAAAAAACTCAAAAACCATTTTTATTTTATTTAGCTGTCATAAAGCTGGGAAAATTAAGAGATATTTAAAGGTCCTTACTACACCAATAAGAGCCAATAGCAATTTAGATGATCCTTACAAAAGGTATGCATTTTTTTCTGTACAGAAAAAATAATGTAGCCTGTTTTGGAATACAAAAACCCTAGTGCTTCAAGTGAAATTCTCAAAAATGTCATTTATTAATCAGCTTTACAATGTGCCTTTACACTAAGCCAAGATATTTCTTTGAAACTATTAATAATAATGAATGGCAACTTAGACTTCCCCCCACCTCTTTTTGTTTCTGACCCTCCATTATTTGTGCCATGTATCCAAAGAGTCTCCAATTCTCCCTCTTCCAGAAATGCATTTCTGGTAATTACTCATCTTTTGGGAATGTGATCAGGGCTAGATAGTCTCATGGAAACATTGCTATCATTCTATATTTATGACTATGTTGTATGTGCTTAACTTTGCCATAGTCATTGGAAAACATTGATTGCTTTTTGGTGTTATCTGACAAATATATCCACTTAAGAAACATGGCATGTAGTGATTTATTGCATTAACTTTTTATTCTGGGAGACCTATGTAATGTCAAGATCAGCCATGAAAAAATTGTGATAACAATGTATTCTTGTCTCTAATACTGTCCAGACCCCCCTATATGTCTCTGCTAGTTTCTCTGAAGTTTTTACTATGTTTTGAGAGGTTCTTTACTGCTTGAGTGAATTCCACATTGCTCATGTAATCTTTCTAGACCTCCTCTTCTGCCTAAGCACATAATACGTTTTTCAGCCCTCATGTAGTTATATGTCACCATTTGACTGAGTTCTGGCCAATAAGATTTGGGTGAAAAGAATATGACAACTTTTAAGCCTAGTCTTTAAAAATCTCTGGATCTATCCTTTAAGCCTTTGTTCTCAGTTGGCAGCAATTTTGCACATGAATGAAGATCTGCACACATGTATACACACATACACACACTGCCCTAGGAAATTTTGGTTGTCCCACCTGGAAGGTGGTTACTGGCATCCAGTGGGTGAATGCCAGGGATACAACTAACCATCCTACAGTACAGAAGACAGCAAATAAAGAATTATCCAGCCCAAAATATCAACAATACTGTATTAATCACAGTTCTCCAAAGAAACAGAATCAATAGGGTATATGCTACCTATGGTTATACACATAAGAGGAGATTGACTTATTTATTATAAATTATGTAATTACAGAGACTGGAAAATCCCATATAGTCCAGCTGGGGACTCAGAAAAGCCAGTGATGTAATTCAGTCTGGGTGTGAAAGCCTGAAGTCAGAGGAGCTGGCGGTGTAACTTCCAGTCTGAACCTGAAGGCCTGAGAACTGAGAGGGCAGCTGGTATACATCTCAGAGTTGGACAGTCCAGCTCCAACGGGGTGCTCTGATGTCCAAGATCAGAGAAGATGGATGTTCCAGTTCAAGAAGAGAGAGAGAGAATTCTCACTTCCTCTACCTTATTATACTATTTAAGCTCTCAAGGAATTGCATGAGGCCATCCATGTGGCTGAGGACCCTCAGCCTACTGATTCTAATGCTGATCTCTTCTAGAAACATCCTCATAGACACACCTAGAAATAATGTTTTACCAACCATTTGGGCATCCTTTGACTCAGCCAAGTTGACACATAAATTTAGCCATCACACATACTAAGGCTGAGAAACCCCAGTTTTAGACTTTCTTACCCTGTCCCATGCCTTGAGGCAGAAGATCCACAAGAGGATTCTGGGAACCTAAAAGTTGGACAAATTACTTTTGGTCATTCAGAATGGGGCTCTGCATCCTTGCATAATGGTCTTCACTTAATATATGATTAGTGTGGGAACTGAGCAGGACGAATTACTTTCAGTCATTCAGAATGGGGCTCTGAATCCTTGCACAATGGCCTTCGCTTAACACATGATTAGCCTGGGAACTGAGCAAGAAATAAACCTTTCACTGTGTTAAGCCACTGAGATTTCAGGGCTGTTTATAAAGCTGTAAGAAAACAAAACAAAACTAACAACAGCAACAAAAAAGTAGTCTAATACAATCTCAGATACTGGGCAGACTACTTAACCTCTTCTTAATTGCCCCATCATTAAATAGAAATAGTAATAACACCTAACTTGTAGGGTTTTTCTGAGCATTGAATGAGTTTGCACTTGTAAAAACTTAGAACAGTGCCTAGCTAATGGTAGTTGTTGTGTTCGTAAAAACCTATCCATCCTGTGACCCATATCCGTAATTGACTGCTCTGTGACACTTTTTTTTTCTCACTTTGTCACCCTCGGTAGAGTGCTATGGCATCACAGCCCACAGCAACCTCAAACTCTTAGGCTCAAGCAATTCTCTTGCCTCAGCCTCCCAAGTAGCTGGGACTAATAGCTTCTGCCACAATGCCAGGCTATTTTTAAAGATGAGATCTTGGTCTGGCTCAGGCTGGTCTCGAACTTGTCAACTCAGGCAATCCACCTCAGCTTCCCAGAGTGCTAGGATTATAGGCATGAGCCACCACACACGAACTCCATAATTGACTGCTCTGTGACACCTGATGAGCACCTCTGAACTCCAGTTCAGGCACTGGAGTTAGGAGCCACATTATGTAAATCATCTCAATCTCTAGGAGGTATCATTGTTGTCTTCATAAGCAAATTGATTCCTGAACAAATTTTCACAGTGACTTCAGTGCAAGATGAACAGAGATTTTAATTCATCTTTAACACCAATAGTAATGCTTTTTCTATAAGGATTAACAATGCCTTGTAGTGCTGTCCTTGTCAAAGAACTATTTACATAATGGGCTCATTCAGAATTTTTAACCTCAGAGGGAGACTAAAGGTGGCTCCTTCTCTAGGGTATAAACCATCTCTCAACAGTGCTGTCCAATGGCACTTTCTATAATGATGCACATGGTCTATGTCTGTGCTGGCCACCACTGTAGTCAAACCCCACATTTAGCTACTAAGGTCTCCAAATAACAGCTAGTGCAATCAAGGAATAGAAGTATAAATTTGATTTGATTTTAATTAATTTCAACTTAAATAGCTACAAGTAGCTCAATGCTACTATATTGGACAATGTAACTCCAGAATACAAATTCCATGAGATCAGAGAATGTTCTGATTTGTTCATTGTTGTCTCATCAGTGCTCAAACTGTTCCTGGCATATTGGAGCTGCTCAATGAAAACACTGTGTATGAATTTTGGTTCATACAGAAGATTGTATTTAGGGGAGCTATATGCCCACATAATGTAATAAGAGCAAAATTAGTGTCTGGACTAAAAATTTTTTTATCCATTGTTCTCATTGAAGAGCTCCTTATCTCAGATATGAGTTACTTCATTGCTATTCTGGATTTTCCCATAATCTTGCACCAATTATCTGTGTAGCTAAGTAAGACTATACTCTCCTTGACTTTATTGCTGCCTTATGTACAAGCTCCAACTCACCAGAGCCAAGGCAGGTACCACTGACATATTTCTTTACCATGCTGCACCTTGACACTGCTGAGAGGATGGCGGAAGCCCCTCTTAATATTAATGCAGAAGAAACCCCGAAAGCATGATGATCACTTGCCAGCCATGAGCCTTCCTGATCTAGCCTGAGCAAGGTCTCTGAAGTTAGATGGCCTCATGCAACATCAGTACTGTGGTTACTTGTCTATACTTGCCTGTAGGGCTGAAGCAGATCAGGAAGGAGCTTTGTAAGCTAGAGGCACAGTGTGGTCATGCTGAACTCTCATAGATTTGGGTTAATATAAGAAAGTCATGGCAGCCTTATGAAGACCTTGACATAGCCAGTTCACATGTAGGCTGCCTTGCCAGGTCTGTAGGGTAAGACACCTACATTTTCCTTTTCATGTTTCTGACTTTGCCAACTTTCCAGCTTGCTGTTGATTATGCTATGGAAGAGTGTGGCTTTAGGCCTCGAAGATGGCCAGCAGTGTATTCTAATTCCTGCACATAGACATAGATTGTAAGTGGACTTCAGGGAGAAGCCCAACACCTCCCACCTGATAAGGGAAAGCCAGACCTAAGTCGGCAGGGCTCAGAAACTTGGTTCTATAGGAAGTAGGCATGGAAGGCAGTGGCCTTTGTGAGGAGAAAGTGAATAAAGCTGGTCTTCTCTATATCAGGACCCAATATTTCTATTATTGTTGTGCTTCTCCCTACCATCCTGAGCTTTAGCCTCCATCCCAAGAACCATGTAGGCCCTTCTGCTACACCCACCCAGGACACCAATATTTCCTTTCATCTTTGAAGACTAATTCTCTGTGGCTCAGCTTTTCCCCAATCTCATCTTTTTCTCCTTTGGCAACTCTCTTAAAGGATTCTGAGTTTGACATCTATATTTACCCAAGGAAGTATGGTGGGTCAGAGAGCTTCATTTGTACCAAGAAAAACCATTTCTATCCCTAATACTGTTCATATCATCCCTCTGTGTCTATATGCGTCTTCAAAATCACTGTGTCTCCAAATCACCTGAGAACTTCATAAAACTACAGATGCCTAGACTCTACCTCCAGGGCATGGAATCCACTGCAGTTAGCATTGAGACTGCTAACATATACCATGCCCTGATTTATAAATTTAAACAAATGACAATCACTTAGCATTTTAAAAATCCAATAGGATGGGTTCCTCAAAAACATAAGAACCAAACCCTGAAGAGATAAATAACTACAGGAACAGATAAGATCTTCAAATATATAGATTGGTTAATAGATTAGATAGTATTATTTGAAAATTTTGAGAGGCCATTACATCTGTGAAATAAGCTAGGACAGTATAAAGGAGGGGAAAATATTTGCATATAGCATTTAGTATCCGTTTAAACTTCCTCTTTCTCTCCTTATACACCTCCAATTCCTTCTTTGAGGAAAGACCAATGGTATTTAATAAAAGAGTCCCAAAGAGCATCTGCTCTACTCCAAGAGAAGAGCAATGGCATTTAGGAGAAAGAATCTCAAAGAGAAGGGCCAATACAATTGGTCAGCTCACCAGGAAATCCTGCCGTAGTGATTTTGCCAACCAATATCTTGGCAAGGCTCATTTTGCTTAAAGGTATACTCCTAAATTATATATTTCTTAAAAACAGACATAAAGACTCTAGTTGTGGTAATAACAATGAGCATTAAGTGTTTACTTAGCTAGCATATGTCAGGAACTGAACTTGTGTTTTGCCTAGATTATCTTACTCAAAACTTAAAACAGCAGCCAGTCAATTAATTAGAAGTTATTATTGACATTTTACATAGGGAGAAACTGGGGCATGGGGCTGTGAAGAAATTTGTCCAAGGTCAGGCAACTCATAATAAAGCTCCACAGAAAGACCAGTTGGCAGCAGTGAGACCCCTGTGAAGAGGACAGCTCACTGTCACACAGACACAGGTCTGAAGTATGGTATGGTCAAGTAACTTCCAGTTTTGGGCCTCACTTTCTTCATCTTCACATTCGGGATCACAAAGACTAAATTCTTCAGAGTTACGATGTGTGTAAAGCTTCAAGCAAAATGTCTGGTACATGGTAGGTGTTTAATTAGCGGTTGTTATTCTAGAGGCTGAAAGGCCCTTCTTCGCTAATTTACCTCTGAGATGGACCCCATGGTTCTCTGTGCTCCTACCTTGAACCCTGGCTTCCGTTTTTAGGTCATTTTTCTGTTTACTCCCTCAGCATCTATATATTTTGTGGTCTATATTTTATGTCTCACACACTTGCCTCTCCTGCTCAACCTATATTTGGGGCCTTTGTGTTCTGGAGGTTTTCACATGTATATATTTTGTGGTCTACATTTTGTGCCTCAGACGCCTGCCTCTGCTGCTCAGCCTGCATTTGGGGGCCTTTGGGGTTTTCCTGTGCCCGTGTGACCTCTACATTCAGATTGCCCTACATTCCTAGTCTTGATGCCTGGCTCCCTGGACTTGTGTCCAGCAAGGCTGCTGCTGAGCTGGGGCAATTAGGGTTCAAAGAAGTTGGAATGGGAAGGTTTAAGTAATGCTTATTAGAAGAGCTGAAGAAAGAATAGCTGCAGAATTAGAGAGCCACAAAACGGAGCAGGAAAACCACTAATGTGGTAACAACAAAGGTTGAAGCCAAGTGTCATTTTCCTCTGACATCTATGTTGTCTGCTCTCAATACTGATACAGCAATGAAACTGCCTTAGGTGAGAGAGTTTGAACCGAATGGAGAACCAGCACCAAAGGAATCTTTTGAAGCATGAGTTGTTATGGCCAAAGAGTAAACTGCTTGCCTACTGTGGGCAGGAACCCACAAAGCTTGGGAGACATGTGTTTGTGAAGCAAATGCTGGCTCTTTGTAGGTTTGAAAGCTGCCATGGACAAGTTCTTCCCTCTTTTTGTACTAGGCCTCCTGCCAATATCAACAAGCAATTTTAACTCTTAAAAATAAAATATACCTATCTCAAGGTTGACCTTGCAATCTTCAACCACCATCTGCAGAATTGAAAACATTCTTGCATGTGATACTTCCTTCTCCTCCATATGGTGGTGAGCTAGTGAGCTGAGGGCTTTGAAACCAAAGGCTAGGAATGTTCCTTAGAGAGAACATCCCTGCTAAGAAGAGGTTAGGACACAGTACATCAAAAAGGTTTATGAGAGTGAGGGAAACTTTAAACCCTAGACTAACAAATAATAAATCAGTGATTGACAATTTGCCTCAAACACATGAATGCAAACCATTTATTTCATTTAACTGAAACACAGCCTAATCTGTTTAATCTGTGATAAATTTTCACAGAAATGAGCACACAACACTTTGGTTTTACAGATGCTTATAAAGCAAATTTTGGCCCTAAGTTGAAAAGTGTAAAAAAACAGCTTCCCAGCCTCCTCTATGCCCATCAAGCCATTGAGCAAAAGGAAATCCTGGGGGCAGAGGGAGATGGGGATCAGGGAGAAGGAGTGTGGATTACAATAAATACTTAAGTGTCTAGTTATTGAGTATGAGCCTTTGCACACATACTACCTGGAATGAATCATAAGACAGTTCCTGGAAAAACTTGAAAGAAGCTTTTATGTTTCAACTTTGGCAGGTTCAGCTTGCTGGAGTTCCCAGCACAGCCAGCCCTTGAGGAAAGCGGCACAGGGAATTCGCAAGCCCTGAACCTGACCCAGCACAGCATCTCTCCTTTCCTGGCCCCTAGTGTGACCTTCCCAGATGATGGGCTGTTCTTGCCTAGTGTTTTCCCACTGTGCTCTTGCTTTCAACATTAGCCTTGACAAGTCCTACTGCCATATCCAACACCCTCTCATAGTACTCTTTCCTTCCCCTCTAGGAAGTTCCCTTGTGATGAAAGAAGCAAGATAACAAGGATTAGGGGCAGTGAGCTGATGAATCAGGAGAAACTCATAAGTTTATTCAATCAATAAGTACTTATCATATAGTCACCTGTACCAGGCACTAGGACTTCATTGGTCAGTGGGGTTGTCACCAGGTGAGCTTTAAAGGAACTTCATCTTAAACATGTATGTGCTTGGGTTTCCACTGACTATCACATACAGTTAACAACTACTGAACCTTACTTTGTGCCAGGCATTGTGCAAAGACCTTCATCGTACCAAATCCCCACAGCACCCTTATTAAGAGGTAAATTTACAGTTTCTATTTTGTTAATTGAAACTCAAGAGGTTGAATCACTTACCCAGGCTCATAGAGGATGTAAAGGGGGAAGCTAGTGTTTTACTCAAAGTCTAACTGCTACCTCAGTGCCCTTCTATGTTGCGCTGCGCTCGTTTAGCATCACAGATGCTTGCACTGTTTATAGAATTGAACTATTTGTTCAGGAAAATGCTGTAGTATTAGCTTTGTGAATGAAAGAAGGTGGTGACATAGGTGATGATAATATGATGGATTGCATTTGTTCTAGAATTCTACCATTGGGATTTATTCTGGGAGGTGACTAATTACTTTATGTTCAGTTCTCTTTCTAAGAGTGAATAACTGTGGAGGAGCATGGATGAGTTTTATATCCAGGCCTGAACATCTTAATGAGCATTGGTTTCATGATCTTTTTTCCCTCCATACATAATGAACCTCCTAGAAGGGAATTTTGAAGAGCATTTAGAATGCTTTGAGAGCCAGCAAATCTCCCATTGTCATTTGGAGGCTAAGGTTAGTCCTGGGGCTGATAGACATATGTTTTACTAGAAATCAACTAGTCTGATGTGGGACTTTACTTTTGGCAAGGCATCTATCTCAGATCATAGCCTATTTTGTGGTCAGTACTCAGCATTTCTGGGAAACCCACTACTCATCTCAATCTGTAATAATCTCCTTGTTTGGCTGAAATGCTGAACAAAACATCCTCCACTCTGGATCAACAAGTTTTTTTCTAGCATGGTGAAGTCAGTCTGTCCAGGTGACGTGGAGGACTACAAATTACATTCAGTCAACCAAGCTATCTTAGAGACTGTAATAGGGAGCTTGCTTTGTCCCCATATTGGGAATTTTCTATTATCAAGGGGAAAGCACATCCAATAAAGCAAAGACCTGGGCAATTATTTCCAAAGACACAGCCATTTTATTGTCCAGGTCTGCAAAAATAGGCATGGCCCCTTCTGGGAAAGTACCCTTGTAATTCAGCTATTGTCTAAACTCCAAAGCCTGAAAGTTTTGTTTGGTTTGTAACTCAGCAGTGACATAGTTGCTGTCAATCCCTAGGCAGACACAGCTCTATCTGGTTGGCAGGACAAAGCCCATCTTCACTGGGAAACATGGGACAGTTCTAACATTGTTTAAACCAGTGAATCTCTATAAGAGAAAAAAAATGTTAATTTCAGACTTGCAAATTTTTTTCTTTCCTGAGCAGACCCAAGGGTGCAAAAGGAGGGACATCTTAGTAACAACAACCATTTGTTCCAAGTCTGAGAAACTTTTACTTTTTTCCACCCACAAAGAAGGAGGTGGCAGAAAGGATCAGGTGGTAAAAGGATTAAGATTTCTCCAAGGAAATACATTCTAAATCTGATAATCTTTCAAAAATAATCCCCATCCAAGAAATTTTTTATCTTATCAACTGATTCATTTTCCCTTTTGAAGGTTAGCTTAATATTAAGTAATTCTTACACGGTGCTTACTCTGCATCAGGAATAGCCTTTTTAAATTTTTTTAAATGTAGATTAAGTCCTTAAATTCTCACAGCAACTCAATGAGGTACGCAGCATTTTCATTTCCATTTTACAAAAGGGGAAATGAAGACACAGGATCAGTAATTCACCCACAATTCCTTCCATAGTTAGGAAGTGGTAGAGTCAGGAGTTGAATTCAGGCAGTCTAGCACTAGAGGATTAAGATACTCCAAATGCAAACACTAGGGATTCTACTACAAAACTTTTAGAAGTGATTAAGGAATACAGCAATGTCTTAGGCTACAAAATCAACACCCACAAATCTGTAGTCTTTATATATACCAACAACAACCAAGCCGAGCAAACAGTCAAGGACTCTATTCCTTTCACAGTAGTGCCAAAGAAGATGAAATATTTGGGAGTATACCTAACAAAGAACGTGAAAGATCTCTACAAAGAGAACTATGAAAC
>CAUYPK010051472.1:0-17490 GCA_963574355.1 Loris lydekkerianus | reverse complement strand
AAAGTATCCAATGTACTCAGCCCTACTATGAAGCTAAACTATAGCTTTCACATGAAGGCTATAACCCAACTATACCTCAAGACTATGAGGAAAGGACCAAGGAAGGGGAAGGGAGGGGGGAGGTTTGGGTGTAGGGAGGGTAATGGGTTGGGCCACATCTATGGTGCATATTTTTATCTATAATAAAAAAAAAAAATTTAAAAAAAATTTAGGAAAGGCTCTTTTGGTAGAAACTGCTAGTTATCCCCAAATAAGTATGCTCCCCTTTGCTATTCAGTCAACACTTCAGCTTTGTTTCCATTTCTGGTGTGGCTGAGCAAGCTTCTACTGGCTGACATTCTCACAGATCATCACTATAAATTATGGAAAGAATACGAAAATACAAAAGGACTGACTCAAAAGCACTGGAGATTGAACAAAGCAGGCAGCTTTGGGAGAAAATTGACACTATGAAAAAGAATGGCAAGTTGATTTGCCTGTTTTCTACGACTTTTATGCTGAGGGCAAGCTACCGTTGGCAGAGAGTCGGGCACTTAAAACTCTAATAGAAAACCTACCATCCCTCTGATGTAAAGCAACAGAGGAAAGAGTTTTAACAGATGCAACAACTGGAAGGTAGGAGTTCATCATGAAAAAGAGATACAAAAAAAAGTTACTCCAATTTCCAAGCATAAACTCTGTCCAAATCTCCAGCTTCACTCTGAACCAGACGTGGACAGAACAGATTTCAGCTAAAAATAAAAGCACTGAACTGGGATTTGACCTTCGGCCCAAGAGACTGAGTTTTTAGTTTGAATCTAAAAAATTTAATTGCTTTCTAAAACAACAAAAGATAATCTCTCTAGAGAAATATGACAGAATGTAAGGCCTTTATATTCATAAAGAATATTCATAAAAAATATTTACAATTTTGAGAATATACTTCAAAATTACTTGACATACAAATAGCTAAAAAAAATTACCCTTATTAAGAGAACAGAGAATCAGTGGAATCCAGTCTTTGATGACTGCAATGCCAGAATTAACAAAAAATTGTAATTGTGTGCAATGATTTAGAGGATAAAATGCCTTTTCACAAATGATTTACAGGATAATATCCCTTTTAACAAAAAGATAGAATAGCTCAGCAGAGATATAAAAACTTAACGAAGATACCAAATGGAAATTCTAGAACTACAACTATAATATATGTAATAAAAAAAGTAAGTTGATGGGTTTTACAAAAAGAATGAAGACAATAGAACAGGGTCAGTGAGCTATATATAAATAATTCTCTTTAAAGAATGGAGAGAATAAAAGATTGAAAAAATTAAGCCTGGGCTCAGGGACATGTAATAGCAAAAGGTCAAACATACATGTAATTGGAGTCCTAAAAGAGAGGAATGGGCTAGGAAAACCAAAGAAATATGGCTGAAAATTTTCGGTAGTTTGGCAAAAGACATAATTTGCAGAATCAAGAAGCCTAGAAAAACCCAAACAGGATAAAATATGAAGAAAAACATTCTTAGGTGTGTTATAGTCAAATTACTAAAAACTAAGGATAAACAGGAGCTTTCAGGTTTTCAGTGAGAAAACTATATTTGCCTAGTTCCCTTATAACTAAGTATGGTCACATAGCTAAATGTTGATGAATTGTATATGATGGAAAGTGAGGTGTACAGTTCTTAGGATGTGTCTTTATAGAAAGAAAATGTGCATCTTCTTCTTTTTGCCTCATGTTAATGAGTGTGGTGTGGTGGTAAGTCATCTTGGACTTGAACCACTGAGCCTAGAAATTCTAGCACACAGATTACCATTCTGGCTCTAGGTAACCCCTGTCTTAGTCTGTTTTAATAGAATACTAATTTATAAAGAGCAGAAACACAGAAATTTATTTCTCACAGTTCTGAAGTTTGGGAAATTCAAGATCAAGGTGCAGCAGGTTATGACCCAGTTTTTCTGCTTCCAAGGTGAGGCCTTCAACGCTGCATTCTATGGAAGGGGCACTACGTCCCCACATGGCAGAAGAGCAAGCTGGTGCTGGCTTCCTCTAGCAACCTCTTTATAAGGGCCCCTAGTCACGTTCACCAGGAGGAAATAAACTTGTATTTTTTCCCTTTGGAAAATGTAAAAATTTTCCCTTTGGAAAATTTATCCAATGGTTTTGGTTTTCTGATGATGCAACTTACGCTGTGTTTATATTAGTATACCTAACAACACCTGTATCAGTCAGGACACATTTACATGGGTCAAAAGGCAAAACATGAATAAGCAGAGAGGTAATTAGACTTTAAAAAAAATTCTACTTGAATAAGGTCAGAGGTTATTAGTGGAATCAAAGTGCTATTGTCTTTGCTACTTTTCCTGAGCTTAATGTCAGTAATGCTTTGTTGAATGGCTCAGAGGAGTTTTCAGTCAATCAACTTCAAACAGCAAAAAAAAAAAAAAGTCACAAACATAATTGAAGGAGTTTGTTTATGTTTTTTATGTTTCTCCCATCCTGGTCTTGTTATAAATTAAAGTCACTACCCATTCACCATGTTTCACCTCTTCTCATCTAATTTCTTCCCAAGGCTTGCCTTGAGGTTTTTCTAGGTCTCTGTTGCTTTTGAGAAGGCAAGCAAGTCTTCATTACATGGAGATGTGAACTGTTTAATCTACTTTGTGTTGGGGTAGAACTCTGTTCCCTCACAGGGGTGTGCATTTTCAGGCATTCTTTTGCATGTTTGAATGGACTGACCCTATCCTCATAGGGTTATTAACCTCTACCACCAACTCTCCCTGGATTGAGAGAGCCTTTAATGGCATTACCCTCTGAAAAGAAACAGATACCTCTTCTGTAAATGTTCACTACAGATTGTTAAGTATGGAAGAGACAGTGTTTTTTCTAAACATCGATGATACCAACAACAACATCTCTCTCTGTTTCTAATATATATGTATACATACACACACACACACACACACACACACACACACACACGTCACATACATGACAAAGGATTTAGGAAACAAACTACTAAATTAAAGGAGGGACTTCAAGTAAAACCCATTCTGAGGCCACTTTAGGTGGATGGCTATCTATTGATGATTATTTCCATTTTACAGTTCTTCTCAGTTGCCTCCATTTAGAATGACCACCCAGCCTTCACATGGCTCTTACATGGTTTGCCAGTAGCTTGTGATGGTCTAAGTTTCAATACTTTAGAGGCAAACATGAAGCTGATTTGGTGTCAAGATTTTCCCACTACAAGGCACTGCCAACCAATGCCTCCTGTGAACATGTATGTGAAGAAGAAAGATTTCCTCTCTATGTAGTACTTCCTCCCAACTGAAGTTAAACCCATGAGCAGAAGAATGGTAGCTACCCAACTTGCTTTATTTTCCAAACCTATATTAGGATCAATAAGGGAAATTTTGGCAAATTACAGGTTCATCTTATGTGTCACCAAATCCCTGTGACTCAGCCTGTGGCCTCCTTATGCTCACAACACTACTCAATCTAAAGAGCCGTTGCCTCTGGTCAAATGCACTTTGCTTTTGCAAACCATGTTTATTGTTTCAGTCAAGTATTACTTTAAAAAGCCAACTACTTTTTTTGTAACTTAAAACTTAACAAGATGTATTTTGGATCAACAAGGATATAGTGTAAGTAAGAAATAAATATTTGATCTCTGTCCCCAGTTCCTGGCACAGAAATCCTAAAATCCTTGGAGTCTCCTGAGTAATAACTTATTCCTTGACCTTTGTGCTAATTAGATGACTTATGACAGGGCAGGGATATGGAAGCTTGATATCTTTTGGACGGAGAGTTGATCTCAAGAAGGACCAAGAATGGGGTTGGGGGGAAAGCAAAGAAAGATCAAGAATAATTAGATGTCTGAGACTTTAACAAGCTCCACACTCTCAATTTCTGAGGAGGGGCCTGGGGCTGGACATTGAGTTGATCACTAATAGCCAAAGATTTAATTATTCATGCATACATAATGAAACATCCATAAAAAAACTCTAAGTGATGGTATTTGGAAAGCTTCTGGGTTAGTGAGCACAGCAAGGTTCTGGGAGGGTGGAGTGCCCCTCCCTCATCTCTACCCTATGCATCTCCCCCAATGGGCATTTCCGGAGCTGTGTCCTTTAAAATAAAGGGATAATAGTAAGTAAAGCACTTTCCTGAGCTTTGTGAGCCATTCTAACACATTTACACAACTGGAGATGGGAGGTGAGAATCCCCCAATTTGTAGCTAAGTCAGGCAGTGGATGACGAGGGATCTAACATTGGAGTCTGACATCTGAAGGGAAGTGTGGGATGGAGCCCTTACCCATGTGGAGTCACATGCCAATTCCAGATAGTCTGTGTCAGAGTTGAAGGGCACTGTGGAACACACACCTGGGATTGGAGAATCAGGTGGTGGAAAATTGTTGTGGAAAAGACAACATGTATTAGATATCAGGAGGGAAAACAAACAAACAAACAAACAAACAACAATAACCCCCCCCAAACCTCATCTTTTTGGTGTCTGAACTGGTTTGAGATCTCACCAAAAGATCCAAAAGATGGCTTATCTCCTCAGACTTTCATTTTATATATAGGAGCTCTCGACTTTCTTAGGGCATTTCTTAGAACAAGCCTTGGAGTGACAGGATTAATTGCTCAGATTCATGAGCTTGGAAGTGAAAACAGATCCCGCTTGTTAGGGGGAAATAAAGAGTAAGCTGTGTAGAAGTCTTCTCAGACAATATAAGTGTGTAGGAGTTGGGTAGAAAGTTACTGTATAGAAGAATTTATCAGAACGATTAATAGGCTGGAATTCAGTAACACAGATAAACAGCAGGTTGGTATTGGTCAAGTGCTTCAGCAGTGAGTAGGAAGCAGCCATTTGGATACAGCAAAACCTTAGTCCTGGGCATAGGAGGAGACTGAGCAATCAGCTAGCCAGAACAAGGCCAAAGCTGCACAGACCATGCAGGAGGTGAGTTCCTAAGACTTCTAAGGAAGTTAGACATTCTCAGCTTTTGGAAATACAAGACCTAATTATCAGGAAAAACTAAAAGTCACATTTTACACAAGGGACACTTGGTGCTGAGTCCTGGAATGTTGGACTAATTGTCATTGACAGCCTTTTTCCTACAGTTGGGATTTAACAGAGGGCTTAGTGGTACCAACTTGCAGGCTGAACCATGTGTCCCACATGGAAGAAGAAGATGTCCATGAACAATGAATGGAGAAATGTCTTCAGTTATCTTGGTCAGGAAGTTTCTGAGGGTCATTATCATGTGTAGAATAATTAAGAAGGACAGATATGTATTCCCATTGAACTTGTATGAAATTTTCAATGAGTTTTTCTGCATATGCTTCTTCAACTATCTGTTATCTTAACAACAACAACAAAAAAGTTAAATTTCTATCTGTGTAATGAAGTGTTCAAGGAGCTGGGAAGGAATACCTACATGTAGTTTTCTCTAGTTAAAGGTATAAAATACATATGAAAATAAAGACAATTAATAACACATGAGGACTTAAAACTAAGTTTCAAATGTCATATTAAGACAGGAAGTCTTGTTAGAAAGAACTGGAAAGAAGAAAGAATCCTGCTGAGCTTTGATTAACATGGGAGGAGAAGGCCTAAGAAGTTAACCTGGGTTTCAAAGAATCCATTGGTTAAAGAAGGTTGAAGAATATTAAGAGAGATTTTTTGGTTAGAGATGGAGAATAGAAATGTTATGGGGTGATTTTTTCCCTTGACCCCAAATTCATATATTGAAATCCTAACCCCAAATGTCTCAGAATATGATGATATTTGGAAATAGAGTAATTATAGAAGTAATTAGTTAAAATGAAGTCCTATTGGAGTAGAGTGGGCCCTAATTCAATGTGACTGGTATTCTTATAAAAATGAGAAATTTGGACACACAAACACAGAAGAAGGATGCCATGTGCAGATTGGAGTTATGTTGCAAAAGCCAAGGAATTTCCAGAAACTAGAAGAGAAACCTGGACTATGTCTGGACCTCTCTAGCACTTTCAGTGGGCACAAGGCCCAGTCGACACCTTGATCTTGAACTTCCAGACCGCAGAACTATGAAGCAATAAACATTTGTTGGTTAAGTCTCTCAGTTTGTAGTTCTTTGTGATGAGAAACTAACACAGTCACCCAAACTGCAGAGGCAAGGGTGCACAGGGCAGATCCCAGGGGATATTAAATGGATAAATACTGTCAATGTCTAAGATTTTCTGAATGCCTACCAGTAACTGTGCATGCTTAAAACTGAATCCTTAAAATCACTCATAATAAGCTCTGTTATTTAATGGATAAGAAATAGAGGTGCAGAGAAGTTAAGGGAATTGCCAAGGGTCACACAGCTAGGAAATTATGGAGAGACTGGTATAAGAGAGAGCCAAGGAGCTGGAGCGGATGGAGGGTGGTGTGCCTTTCAGTCTCAATCATAGCTCCATTCTCTGTACCAGGCACAAAATTACAGGCTAGCAAAGATACCCTTCTGAGCATAGTAGAGCCACCATGCTCTATTGCTGGAAGAGACCATTAAAATGACCTTTTAATTCTCTCATTTTAGCAATGGAGAATTAAAATCCAAAAGAAATGGGGGGGGGGGGGAAGTACAGGGCCAAACAGCTAATATGAAGTTGTCAGTAGGGACCAAGCACTGACTCTCAGTCCAGCAGCTCTTCACTATGTCACTTGCCTGTGTAAATAACAGTGACCAGGGAGACCTCTGGGCCATGGGCCCTTGCTCCTCTCCTTACCTTTTAAAGAGATCAGCAGAATTCCCCAGGTTGGCCAAGAAGAAGGTTTATGATAAGTATCCCTGCCCTGGATTTTGTACCTACCTTGTGTTTAAACAAAAAGAAAAATTGTGTCTCTTCTCTAAAATGACATATAGCTCTTTCATGGAGCATGAAAAGGGCTCCTGTTTGGGCCTTCTTGGTAAATATTTACCTTAAATTATCACAGGCCTGAAACATCAGCTGTCCGCAGAAGCTGAATGGTGACTTTGGATGATTGGAATCTGGAACCTGTGAGGAATAGAAATAGAACCTTGCATGCTGTCAGAGTCTCTGATTTGCCAAGGGAAAATGTATTTTATATAGCCACTAACTTGACCTCCAACAGCTTTAAAAGGCTCCCATACTCAAAGGTGCATTATCAGGCTTTACACTAATTCATCATGATAGCTAAAGTGCTCTGTGTAAACCATGGGAGATCTGAATCCCTTGAGCATTCAAGAGTCAGCATTAATTGCTTCGAGTTTAGTATAGGGGATTGTAAGCAAGCACAGAGGAATGACTATTTGCATGTTATTTGCAATAATGTTGAGAAATCGTTCCAGCTGTCCAGGTGAAACCTTCTTCCCAAAAGTTGGTCCAAGATTAAGATTCAGCACAGGCCAATCTGATAGAAGTTTTATCCAGCCTCTTTCTTCCTGCTCCAAATCAGAGTTTGCAGGTTGTTAAAGGAATACTGGAGACAAATTTTTATTCTGAGCAGGCTGGACATGATTTATTAATTCACTTTTGAAATAACAATTACAGTTGGGAGGGATCAGTTGAAAGCCTTTATTACATTGGAAAATATGCCTCACTGTAGTTTGCCCCTACCCAGGGTACAGAACACATAATTATCATAATTTTCAAATTTTATTATTATTATTGTTTGAAAAAATTTGATGGAGACCAGACACTGTCAACTTAGCTGCTTCAAAGCACTGACTGAGTCAGATTAAAACCTTTGAATAGATGATTTTCCCAACTTGCTTATAAAGGCCCCTTAACAGGGAAGACAATCTATGGGCTGTTTCCAGCCTCAGCCACTATTTGTCCAGCAGAACTAGCTTCCCCGTCCCTTTCTCCTCATTTGTGCCAGGAGGGAAATGCTCAGGTGTGCTGTTGCCGGAGTGATTAGGCTGGCTGGGAGCTCTCCTTGGTCAGGAGGTTGGAAAGCCTTTGGGATCCTGCCCTCTCATCCTTGTTAAATGACTGAGTGTGTGTGTGTGTGTGCTTGTGTGTGTGTGTGCGTGTGCCTTCTCCATGCACACCTGCCTAGAGGGAAGAGGTTGGTTTTCTTTCTTTCTTTCTGGGTTTTTTTTTTTTTTTTTTTTTTTTTTTCTGTTAAGTCCCAAAGTGTTTTTAAAGAGAAAGCAAAACATTTCTGCAAATACTGTTGGTGTCTGTGTTAACCAGCAAGGGTGCTGGCAGAAGTCTCAACTGTTATTATTGGCTTTGTTATCAACTTCCCATGTCTTCAGAGAGACTCTGCTCAGGGTTTCTATCTGTAACCCCGGGGTGAGCAGATTTTTCCCTCTGCTGCTTTGGGTGGCTGTGATGTTTATCTGACTAATGAGTCCAGCTCTTGTGTCAGTGCTAAAGCAGTGAACTACTGCAGGCCCTTGCCCCAGGTTCCACCTTACCTATGAATTATCTGCCTTCCATTTCCAAGCTCCTCATTCCAAGTTGCCTTGCTCCTTAAATATTAACGAAATTCAGGGGATGAGTTAAATTGTTTTGAATAATTCGAACTCTCTGTTCAAATAGATCTATTCAGAAAAGCAAACCAAATTTTTTAAAAAGCAACAAAAATAATAAGAAAGACTTGTTGGCCCAAGTTTATCTTGCAGATAAATCACTGTTTTATAAAGTCTTCTATCCCTGAAAGATCTAATGGTTATCTGAGTAGGGAGCAGCAGAGCGGAAAGCACAGAACCTTTGAACCAGGAGAGTCTAGTCTTGGCAGAGTTGCTACCAATGGCTAAAACCTGGGAAAAGTTTCTGCATCCACTTGGCATTCAGTGTTATCATTAGTAAAAGTTTAGTGGTAATACTATGTCCATTTACTCACAGAATTTCTGTGAGCACATTTTCATTCTTGGGATTGTTTAAAATCATTGCTGTGCTTTGAAAATGCAAGATTGTGTTATCAGAACTGACTCAGAGCTTCGGACACAGTAAAACCATTTCTGAAATAGTCTGAATAAACATTTCTTGAGGTGAATAAACTATTTTCCATTTTACAAGGATATGTTTTGCTATCCCTGAAAATGGTCCATTCCCTGCCAATGCTTCTCTTGAATGCCAGGACCCAGGTTTTCCTGGTGAGGAGAACTGTAAAAGCAAACATGTCACATATACATCAAGGATCCCAATCTCTTTTAGAAAGAGAGAATTTTTTGCTCACACAGGAACATAGACACGACTTGTGTATACAGAGCCCATGACAACATTTCAGAATTGTAAAAGTCTACAGATGAAGTGGCTTTAGAGAAATTACTGTTCAGTTTTCATCTCCCAACTCCATTATCAGAAAAAGAAGCCAGTGCTACAAGATTCAGTGACTTGCCTCCACTGCTGCGTCATCATCCTACAGAGGAAGATGTCTGCCATGCTATCTGGTCCTATAGTCTTTGTGCCCCCCTTTCACCAATCACATGAGAGGGCTGCTTCCCTGAGGAACATAACTTTGGAAATGTTGCCCTTGCCTAGATGTTTGTCCTACAGAGAAGCCTGAGGTCCACATAGTCTAAGGATGAGCAGCTGAAATCACCAGGAGTGATACAGGAAAAGCTATTTTCCCTGAACTCTGAGCAGCTCCCCCATGGCCCGTGTGGATAGCTGTTTTATTTTATTTTATTTTTTAATTTTTTTAAGAAGCAGCTGTGTTGAGATTCTCCTCTCACAGGTGCCCTATTTGGCACTAAGGCTGTCTTTCACAAATAGCCTCTGCCCCAGTTTTCTCTGGTGGAGAGGACCAGAGGCAAAGCGACCTTGTTCAGGCAATACCCGCCTCCTCACCCTCTCCTCACTGGGACTGTCCACGTTTCTTTTCAGATAACAGGCAATTCCTGCCACAGCGTGCTTTGTGCTTTTCTAACATTTCAACACATCGATTCCTCTTGGCTTCCTTCACCCATGTGGGCAAGTCTTCTGATTAGGTTATGAAGAAACAATAGAAAAAAATTGTTGTCTTCTTTTGACTTTCCTTTCCCTTCCTTTCCTTTCCTTTCCCTGTCTTTCTTTCTTTTTTCTTTTTTTTTTTTTTTTTTTGATGTGGTTGAGTTGTATGAGATTTGACAAGGAAGAGGAAGGGTCAAATAAAGGAAGAGATGGTGCTGGTCTTGGTGGTTGCTTTTGTGTTTTAGTCCAGGGGCTGGAGCTTGTTGGGGTTTTCCTCAGGAAGAGTAAATGCACCTTTAGACTGGGGAGATCATGTTAAGCCAGCACATCCCTCCTTTTTACTCAGAGGTTCATAGATTCAGCTTTCTAGTACCAGAGCAAGAATTAAGACCTTCCCTTGAGGGCATATTACCTCAGATACTATTATTTCACAAGTCAGAGCTTACCCTGAATACCTGAAAGGAGAGGAATAACTGGGCTGTGTGGCCCAAGTATGAGAAGGAATAAAGCCCCCTATTGAATTTGAAAATTAAAGGGTGTTTCACCCAGCACTGACACTATTTTCCTACTTCCATAAATAGGAAAATACCTGATCACAGCTCTTGGTGTGGGAGAATGGTTAAGAAGAAAGGCTGGGTGTGAGAGCTCACACCTATAATCTTAGCACTCTGGGAGCCTGAGATGGGTAGACTGCTTGAGCTCAGGAGTTCAAGAGCAGCCTAAGCAAGAGTGAGACCCTGTCTCTAAAAAATAGCTGTATGTCATGGCAGGTGCCTGTTGACCTAACTACTTGGGAGGCTGAGGCAAGAGAATCACTTGAGCTCAAGAATTTGAGATTGCTGTGAGCTATGATGCCAAGGCACTCCACCCAGGGTGACAGAGTGAGACTTTATCTAAAAAAAAAAAAAAAAAAAGATGAAAAAGAACAAAGATGCAAATACCCTGTATTTCAGTTATTTTCCCAATACCTCTGTTCCTCTTGTCTCCTCAAGACTTCTCTACAAGTCTTATTTTTTAGCCTAAGTGGTGCTACTGGTAGTGACAACATCTTCATCATCAAATATAAAATATAAGAGCACACTGAAATGGACCCCTCTTGTTGGGGTGTTAATACAGGAAGAAGGCCCATACATATTTCCAGGGCAGAAGCTGGCTCAACCTACATGAACTAAGATCCGCCCATGATTCTTCCCTACTTGGGTAGCCTGCTGTCTACTGTTACCATCATCTCCACCATTGCAAGATTTGACTCCTCACCGCACATTTCACATTTTCTCCTTTCCTTTTTGTCCTACTGTGGATTCTGTCAGAATTTGATTCTATCAGGTGGAAATTGGATGGACAATAAAGTGGACTCCCTCTCTCTGCTGACATGTTTCTAAAAGACTTTGTCAACTGCTACTAATTGTAGTGACTGCAAACTCTCCTTCCATCCTGGATGCTTTTGACATCCTGGGCCCATCTCATGTTCCCATGTTGTTTCACTACCATTGACAAGACAGATTCCAGCTTCCCAGAACCTTCCATTTCATCAGCACAATGGCCTTTCTCTTGGTCCTTGAGCATGAAGCCCAGGATTATTGATCTCTGTGTGACTTTGGATAAATGCTGCTAGTACTCAGACCCCACTTTTCCCTCTGTCCAGAGGGCCTGGGGCTAGCTGGTTCCTTCCTTTGCCTCACAAGCTGCTGAGTGGCATGTTCCTCTCGAGTGGGCCAGGGTTATCCATCAGGCTACCTCTGTTGATATGCACATTGTTGACCTCTACCTCACAAGGGCACCAATCAGTGCTACAATGTTCTATCTCCAACAAAACCCCGGTAATCTGATGGACTTGTCAGGCAATATTAAAACCTGAGGATGAAGTGAGAAGGGAGGCTTTATGAAAGTGACTTCAGAACACTATCCAATTATTAGTATGCTTTTTCATAATACCAACGGTTTCACATTTTATTGAGAGAGAGAATTTTTCCCTAGCCCTCTTGGGAATGGTTTTATTGAAAGCATCAGAACGAAGAAGATGGCTGCATCATTTCTGCAGTACCAGGGGTCAGAATCTTTGACTGGTTTGGTGTAATGTGCACATATAAAATCTCACTCAGTGCTTATTCATTGCCTTTTATTTAATATATAATCTGGCTAGATCCACTTCTGTTTTTTTATATTTATTGCTTACCTGCACTAAGTTATTCTTTTGGCTGCTTTAATATGTATGTATTAAATTATACACACACACACACACACACACACACACAATCTATCCTTTAATCAAGAATCATGCACAAAAGGAACACTTTTGCTCTTTCCACAAAGTCAGTCCAGTGGCATGGATAAGAATAGGAAATCCATAGGACAGCAGATAATTTCTGACAGACGTTTGGTTTAAAATGCTGTTGTTCTTTTAGAAGTAAACACCTTCTCCTTTCCTTCTCTCTCTTTCCTTTCTCTGTATTCCTTTTTTTTTTCTTACCTCCATTCCATTAAAAATTATTTTTACTCTACAGCCAACCAAGAGCAATTTAAAATATAATAGATTTTTGTTTGAGTTGAATTATTTAAAATGTACAAAACCAAATTCGAGAGCTGAGTCCCTAAGGAGAGTTTGCTGATGAAAAAGAGTGTCCTCTCCTTTAGCAAGGACAATCAGTGAAGAGGATACCTCAGCAGGCAAATGGAGAAAAACCAGTCTCATCAGTTTTATTTGAGAAGAATGAGTAACTTCCAGAATATGAGTCTTTCTGGTAAAGTTCGATTGGAGGATGATATTGAGATCTGGGCTAAAGAAATTGCTTCTTATACATCTCCACTGAAAGAGTCAGATGGTAAATGACTCTTGGTGACGGACTAAGCTCCAGGTTAGCAATTCATTAAGTATCATATGAGAAATACATCTAAATCACATCACTTAAACAAAATAATCACTTATGACAGAGGTCTGGAGGGAGGTAATCTAGTGCTGCTGTGTTGGCTCCATTACTTTATCAAGGACTCAGATTCCCTGTAGGAAATATGTGGCTTTGCATTACCTGTGAAGGTAAGCTTTGTACTACCTGTGTTTGGGGCCTATATTTGTGATCCAAAGATACTTCTTAAAAGTTCCACATAACACTCTCACTTACATCTCTTTGGCCAAAATATAGTCACATGGCCATACTGAGCTGTACAGGGATTAGGCAAGATAGTCTTTTATCTAAGTGATATTGGGCCTATTGAAAATTGAGATTGTTATTTCCAAAGAAAGGTAGAAAGAACATTGGGAGGACCTAGAAGTGTGTGCAAAACTTGACTGTGAAAGGATTATTTTTATAATCTAAAGGGAATTTTGTCTCTTTCCTGCTGACTCCCTCTCACCTATAAACTAAAGGCCAATCTTATAATCATGACACAGAAGCAGGGTGACCATATAATTTATCACCCAACTAGATATTTTTGACAGTGGAAGGAAAAACCATTAGCAATACACCAGGTTGGCAGGATTCTTCTGACTATCTTAGGCAATTAGGAATGTATAAGTTAAGCCCTAACCATTTTTTTGGCCTCATCGCCCGCAACTTCTCCACTTGGGAATTTTTTTTTTACATCTGTAGAAATAGTTTGAGTTTCCCCAAACACAGCATGATTTTCCACATGTCATCACTTTGGTATGGAATGACCATGCCCACCTTGCACCTGCAAATGCTTCCTGACTTCCTCCACACCACCCCAGCTCAGATACTGTCCTGGGAAATCTCTCCTAACTGGCTCTCTCAATTCACAGAGAATTAATCCCTTGAAAGTTATTTGCTTATATGTTTATATCACCATCAGGGTGGGCTATGTTATGTGTGGGGAAATAAAAACAAAAAAAACTCATACAATTTTTTCACTTGTTCCTGCTTCATGACCAATTCCAATTGGTAAGGAGGCTCTGTTTATTACAGACCATAGTAGGCTGATAATAGCCATAGTGTGGCTTATAATTGCACATCAGAATCATCAAAAATCAGGATATGGAAACTCAGACAAAGGCTCTTAAATATTTCCCTGTAGAAGAAACACATATCAGTTGGGTTCATACTTCACAGGCCACAGTAGGTCACATGGCCATGACCAACTTCAAAGCTGTCACAAAATACAGTCTTGCCATCTGTGCAGAAATAGAGACAACAGCACTACCTTACTAGATCAGGAGTTGCCAAACATTTTCTGCAAAGGGCCAGATACTAAATTTCCTAAGCTTTGTAGGCTACACAATCTCTGTGGCAATATTCAGCTCCACCATTGTAGCATGTAGTGCCCTTTATGCATTTCATAAGTAAATGAGAAAGGCTATATTTTAATAAAACTTTATTTACAAAAACAGGTGGTAAATGGGATTTGGCCCAAAGGCCACAGTTTAGTGAATGCAATATTCAGCTGAAAACTTTATTTCTATTTATTGGTGAAAGTGTTTATGCTATATCGCGTTCTTAAAAACATTTTATCAATTTGCTTAAAATACTTAAAGATAGATAAATATATTTTAAGCCAGTGAAAAGCCTCATTTTCCCATCTGTAAAATAAAGTAAATTTTATTTCCTTTTTACTCATTGTCTTATCTCATTCATGTTTTTATAACAAATTACCATAGACTGAGTGGCTTATAAACAACAGAAATTTATTCTCTTAATTCTAGGAGCTAAGAAGTACAATATCAAGGTGCCAGAATATTCAGTCTTGATTTTCAAAAGGCAATCTTCTTGCCGTGTCCTTACATGGCATGTGGGAAAAAGGACCTCTCTGGGGTCTCTTTTAAAAAGGGCATTAATCCCATCCATCTTCTAAGGGCATCACATTGCGGATTAGGATTTAACACATGAGTTTTGGGAGGACACCACCCTTTGGTTTATAGCACCAAATTCTACATATTTGTTAAAGGGCAAAATGAAATACAATGAAGTAGGACCAGGAACAGATATTTATATTTGTATATAAAGTTTTAAGAGGTATAAAACCTGGAAAAATATGGGTAAGAGGTGGATAATTATGCCACATAAGGAATACACAGGACTTTAGTGAATTCAAAGTAAGTCACCAAATGTCTGTGTCCAAAGTCAAATTAGAAAAAAATAGGGGGGAAGTTAGCTAAAAAAAAAAAAAAAAAAAGAAATTGGGGTTACCATCCTATTTTTCATCTTGGGCAAATAGGCCACTATTCCAGGACCTAGAAAATAAATTACCATTGATTAAAGATGAAAGTTGGCTGAGTCCTGTACAGGTGTATCCTGCCAGGAACTAGTGTACAAGGACTGGCGGGTCCACAGTAAGCATGAGAGGGAGAGGAGAGAGAGGAGAGAGAGCAAATAGATATCTTAAAACACCTCCTAAAAGGTGGGAGCTGAGAGAGAGAAATTTTATCTACCAGGAGATGTGTCTGAGGAACAACTGAGGAATGGCCAATAAATACCAATAAAGTCACATCTTTCCTTCTAAACCATGTTGTCACACAGGCAGGCCACATCTTCTCTCACCACAGGCATGAGAGGTATATGGGTGTCACCTCCTGAAGAACACTAACTGGCAGTTGAGGGCTTCGTTGCACACCAAGTTGGTCCTCCTATGTGCCTGCACCCCCTGGGTGGGCAAGCATGATGTTGACTTCACTGCTAAGGACTGTAAAGGAAGATGAAGAGGTCCTTGGTAGGAAAACATTTTGCTAAGCACAGCCATTATAATTACAGCTCGTTAAGGTGTGCATTCCTCTCGGGGACAGGCGACTAGTAATAACATTGGTAATAATATACAAAACTGGCTATAATATGTGAGTTAGCAGCTGCCACTTGGCTTTTAGTGGCTCCTCCTCACAAAATCCAGAAGTCTTCTAGGGATGATATAGAAAACATTTGGTCCCAGGGCTGTGAAAAATGTTCCAAGGATGCACGTGTTCCTCAGTAAGCTGGCACCCCAGGCCAGCCAAGGCTGGGCAGGAGAGGGCAAGATGGGGCTCACTGCAGAAGGAAAAGAAAGGACCAAGGAGCAAGAACTGAGCAAAAGGATAAGGGAGCTAAGACCTTGAAAGGAAGCAGCACTGGGCTCTGCTCCAAGCCTGAATTATGAAAACATCGGGCCCAAACAAGATAATATGGCAGCATCGTTTCACGTAGGGGCCTTCACTGTTGGGCACTATTATTCCAATCACTGACACTTGAATGAAATGTGGTATAATTGGGTTTCCAAGCCTCTGCTTCAGGAGACATCAATTGCCATTTTTAAAAATGATGGTGGTGTAGAAGGAGGCTCCTTTTTCCCTTTAATGTTGTGAAGTTGCTATACTCTCCGTGTCACTTGCACAGTCCTTGGAAGGGCCATAGTACTCCTGGGAGGATCTGAAGTGCCGGTGGCTGAGCCCTTGAAGAAATACGGTGAGTTGGTGGCAGGGAAGGTAAAAGGGGCAGGAGACACAGGATTTAAGTAAGTCCCATGACACACTTTTCCAGGTCTCTCTCTTTTCTCGCTGTTTTTCCTTCTCATCAAAGAATATCTTTCCTTCCCTCCTTTGGCTTTCATTCATTCTGTTTTGCATGCAATGACTGGGATCTTTTCCAGTTATTGCAGTGCCCCTCTCAGACTTAACAATGTGGCATCTATATTACTGAGTGACAGAAAAATTATTGCCATGAAAAAAAATATATTTCATGCAAAACGACTTACTCCCTCAGCATGGCACTGTGGATACATAGATCCTTGCGTTTACCTCTGTTATTTTGGGGGTTTCAGGTGCAAGCAATGGAAAGGAAAGATGATTGGAGAATTTTTAAGCATCTTTGTATTCTTCAGTTACACCTACAATAATAGGAGCAAAGTCATCTTTTCCGTTTCAGGTCATGTATGTGTGTGTGTGTGTGTGTGTGTGTGTGTATGTGAAACTTGTCTTTCTTTTCCTTTCAGATTAAATTGAGTGTACAAATGATTGGGCTACCTTGTTTGCATTTCGAAGGTAAAGTTCAAGTTGTAGTTGAGCCCTTCATCCAGGGGGCCATGCCATATACCCTTACCCTGTGCACATTAGTCCAATCCTCCCCTCCTCTCCTCTTCCTATCCCTCCTCCTCCTCTCCCCCCACTTGAATATACTTGTGTTTTTCTCTCATGTGGGCATGTAGTTGTGTTACTATTACTTTCATATTAGTGTTGAGAAACTTGTCTTTAAAACAGGAAGAGTTGATCTGATTTTCAGAATCTGTCCCAATAGTAGAAGGAGTTGGAAAAGTGAGGACAGCAGCAACATTCTGAGCAGGATTCCTTCTGGTCTAAAATACTTTACTCCCTTACCAGTGACCACCCCCTTCCCCTAATTAGTCTTAATAAAAGTGAATAAATATGATTTGCAATGCAATCTGGATTTTTTGTTCCAAAAGTCCCTATGCTGAGTGAAAACTGTCAAATGCAGTTTATTTTTATTTATTTTTTATTTATTTATTTTTATTAAGGCATAGCTGTCTACATTGATATGATCATGGGGCATCATACACTAGTTTCACAGACCGGTTGACACGTTTATATCACACTGGTTAACATAGCCTTCCTGGCAATTTCACAGTTACTGTGTTAAGACATTTACATTCCACATTTACTAAGTTTCACATATACC
>CAUYPK010051471.1:0-32495 GCA_963574355.1 Loris lydekkerianus | reverse complement strand
ACACAGGGACTGAGCCTGCTTCATGAGCTGGGGTGGAGGACGGGTGACTGGGGCACCCTGGTCTCAGTGGACACAGGGACTGAGCCTGCTTCGCGAGCTGGGGTGGAGGACGGGTGACTGGAGCACCCTGTGTCTCAGTGGACACAGGGACTGAGCCTGCTTCGCGAGCTGGGGTGGAGGACGGGTGACTGGAGCACCCTGGTCTCAGTGGACACAGGGACTGAGCCTGCTTCGCGAGCTGGGGTGGAGGACGGGTGACTAGAGCACCCTCAGAATGAGGCCCCTGCTGATCCACGTGGCCAGTCCTTTCCCAGGTAGGTCCCAGGGTGTTCTCTGCTAAGTGCTACAGGGACTGGGGCCTGGATGCCACTGAGCCCAGGTGCACCTCTCCTGGGAGCTGCTGTGAGCAGCTTCTAGGCTCAGCTAGGACTTGTAGATGAGGCGACCCCATGCTGCACCCTGGGTTGATGCAGTTTGTTACTTTGGGGGGTTGATGTGCCGTATCCACAGGGACACACACCTGGACATGCTCCTGTACATAATCCTGTAAAGCTATCTGGGTTGTGGCTCCAGATATGGGTGATGTGCTCCCTTAGCTCTTGGCCTGGCAGCTCTGTTCTTCACTTTTGGAAAACATCTTTTGTCTCTTTGTGATATAGCGATTCTTTTTTTTCTTTCTTTCTTTTTTTTTTTTTTTTTTTTTTTGAGACAGAGCCTTAAGCTGTCGCCCTGGGTAGAATACCGTGGCATCACAGCTCAAAGTAACCTCTAACTCCTGGGCTCAAGCGATTCTCTTGCCTCAGCCTCCCAAGTAGCTGGGACTACAGGCGCCTGCCACAACACCCGGCTATTTTTGGGTTGCAGCCGTCATTGTCATTTGGCAGGCCTGGGCTGGATTCGAACCTGCCAGCTCCAGTGTATGTGGCTGGCGCCTTAGCCGCTTGAATTACAGGCGCCAAGCCATGATGTAGTAATTCTTAATCATTGTAGAGAAGCTGAACAATTCAGAGAAGCTAGAAGAACGAAAACAAAAAAACCCTGTTTTCTTTTCTTTTTTCTTCCTTTTTTTTTGAAGACAGAGTCTCACTTTGTCACCCTTGGTAGAGTGCCATTGCGTCACAGCTCACAGCAACCCCAAACTCTTGGGCTTGAGCAATTCTCTTGCCTCAGCTTCCCAAGTAGCTAGGACTACAGGCGCCACAATGCCTGGCTATTTTTAGAAATGAGGTTTGTTCTTGCTCAGGCTGGTCTCAAACCTGTCCACCTGTCCACCGCTCAAGCAGTCCACCGCCTTGGCCTCCCAGAGTGCTGGGATTACAGTCATGAGCCACCGTGCCTGGCCTGAAAACTTGCTTTCTTAGCACCCTTTGTCCCTTGACACTGTTTGCACTCTGACCCCTCTCATGACATCTCTGTGCACACAGACCATGTGGTGCCTTACAACTCTGTAAACGCCTTCCTCACTGTTCATGACAGCTGTGCAGGTCCCGTCCCCGACCCACTGGTGTCCTTGTGAATTGCCTGGCCTCCTTCATGGCTGTGCTTCTGTCCATTGGTCTACTTTTCATGTGTTACTCATAACTTAATGTCAGTGGCCATAAGCGACCGTCAGCAAGGGTAGAGGCGGTGCATGTGTGGGTGTGGGTGGTGTGCAGGCTTCAAGGGGCAGGAGTGGCCCTGAGTGGCATCGCTCTGTTTCACTGAGTCCTGGGGTGGACTGTGCTTCTTGGAGGCATGTGGTATCAGGAGCTACGATGGCAAAGTGCCTTCTGTCCATCACTGAGAGTTTGTTTCAAAGCTGTCAGGGTGAGGCTTGGAGTGAATCCCCTTGAGTTCAGCCTCTGAAGTTGTGATGGCCACACAAGGTTTGCTCCAGGCCCTTGGTCAAGCTGCCAGTAGGTCTCAGGATCTCTGAGTCCAGTGTGGCCAGGGCTGCTGTGTTTCTCGCAGTCCAGATAGGGACATCAGGCATTCAGCACAGCATCCCCACTTTGGGCCTTCCTTTCTTGGCCTCCCTGGCCATGTGGCCACTCACTGGTGGTCAGGCTCAGGCTTTTGTGCATGGGCCCAGGTAAGATGTTGTCTCCCCAGGATGAGAGTAATGGCCAAGGTCTTAATGCCGGTGGGAGGGTGAAAGTATATGCCCCAACGTGACCTTCAAGCAGCAGCGCCTGGGATCTGGGCCTGGGGTTTGCAGCGTTTCAGGGGCAGCCTGCCTGCTGTCCACACAGGAGTGATGCCCCTGTGTAGGGCCCCAGCACCGCCGCCCGCTGACTCCTGCTCTGGCTCGGCCTCTCCTGGCTGTGCTGCCAACGCCTTTGATGGTGGCCACGTGCTGCGGCGCCTCCCTCTGGAGGGCGGCTGAGGCTGTGTGAGTAGTTGGAGGTTTGGCCCGAGGCCCTTTGTGGTGATTCATTGAAGCTCAAAGCCTCGAGGGGAAACGCTTCACATTCCCGCTTACCAGAGCCATTGTGGAAGGACTGGGAAGAGGGAGAAAACAAAAACCTTCACAGAGAAGCTGGAAAGTCTGAGGTTGAGGTCACCTCTGAGTATTTTTCACATTTTTCCTCTATGTGTTATCCCGTCCTGGAAAATTACTGTCAAGAAAAGGAAACCTCTTTGGCCAAAGCGGCCACTGTGACACAAGCAGCCTTCTGTGGGGCAGCGGGTCTTCTGGTGACCAACGGGCCCTGGTCATGACCTGGCATCCCCCACAGGGCCTCCCGAGTGCCTCCCTTGGTCTTGTTGCATGAGTGACATCCAGTTTGCAGACTGCTGGAGGCCACCACCCTCGCCCTGCTTGGTGTCTCTGGCTTCCTCCTAGCCTTGGCACTGCTGGTGTGGTGTTCTGGATCTGCCCTTAGGCCCTACAGCCCTCCATGGAGGCCACTCTTGTGAGTCTTTGCCAGGGGTCCAAAGGGCCTTTGCCCCAGGCTGGGGCCATCCCTGGGCTGAGGTGCTGGCAGCTCAATCCCTCACGTGCCTCAGTTTCCTCATTTGCTCCGGGGCAGTCATAATGCATCCCCACCTGTGGACTCATTTGGGGGACTCGGGGAGCTCCACAGGTGCCGTCATTAGAGCATCCTTGGTACCTGCTCTGTGTGCAGGCCACAGGAGGGAACCAGTACCCCAGCTCTTCCCAGAAAAAAGGGTAAGATAGGAAGAGGGGAGCTGGGAGACAGTCATTTGGGTGGGAACCAGGCCAGGCCTGATGACATCCAGTTTTTGATGGAGGTGCTGCCGACCAAGGGTTCTGTGGCTGCTCTTGAGGGTTGAGTTGTGGAGGCCGGTGGTCAGCAGTGGGGAAAGGTCCCGTGTGGGACCAGTGGTCAGCAGCCCTCAGCCCTACTTGAAGCACGCAGGCATCCCTACAGGGACCCAGAATGTCCCATACCGAGGGGCTCAGTTAGCTCTGGGAGACATTTGGGGGGTCTGGTCCTCATCTGCCCCTTGCTGGCCAGTGAGATGCACCCTTCTGATTAAAGGATACTTGCCTGTGCTGGAGAAGGTGGTTTCTGAGATTGGGAGGGTTTCATAAGTGGCAGGAGGCCTGGGGTCAGTGAGCTCTTCTGGGGCCAGACCTGGCCAGCCATGACCACTGTGGCCACATGTGATCAGTGCTGATTTCTGTGGCCAGAAATTTAAGGCCATGTAAAATGCTCGATCGTGGAAACATGGAATTAGGGCCCTGAGATTTAGGATGGGTTGCTGGGATGGGGTAGTCTGTTCAGGGACACAGTCCCCTTGTGCTGTTGTGCCTATGTGCCCAGCAGATGGGCGGGTCTTGTGAGGAACAGAGGTGAGGCTACTGGAAGGCTCTATCCTGGGTCTTGGCCACCAAACTGGCTGGGTTAGACCAGCTGAAGCACTGGCCCTGAGTTCAAGGGCTTCCTGGGGCTTGAGGGGGCCCATGGGATGTCTGCCATGCAGCTGGGGGACCCACCTGGCTCTCTGCTTCAGGTGTGGGCCTCATTGCCCTAAGCTGGCCCTGTCCAGTCAGGGCTCTGTCCAGTCAGGAGCATCTTAAGAGACAACAGGGCAGCCCCTAGCAGTCTTTTCCTCAAACCTCAGCCCAGGGAACCGGTGAGCTGACTGGGGTGGTGGGGTGTCCTGTGGACACAGGCCCCTGACAGGGAGCAGGAAACCAGCTGAGGCCCTGGAAGAAGAGTGCTCACGAGGGGAGCTGTGCAGCCACTTGGGGACAACAGGGACATTTCCAACAAGGGGTTGTGTTAGCATCTCCCCGGTGGGTATGATGCCACGTGCTACGGACAGCACAAGACTGGTGCTCAGCAAACACTGCCACACCTTTGGTGGAGGAGGGGTGTGTGTGTGCGTGTGCGTGCGTGGGTGGGTGCAGGGCACAGCTGCACCACACCAGGGGAGGGCAGACCCACCAGTTGTTCATGTCTCTGTGTGGGACGTTCACCGTTGTATCTGCTAACCTTTTTGTGCAATGAAATCTTTCAAAATAAAGGACTGTGGCTCAGCACCTATAGCTCAGTGGCTAAGGTACCAGCCACATACACTGGAGCTGGAGGGTTCAAACCCAGCTCAGGCCTGCCAAACAATGACAACTACAACCAAAAAATAGCCAGGCGTTGTGGTAGGTGCCTGTACTCCCAGCTATATGGGAGGCTGAGGCAAGAGAATTGCTTAAGCCCAAGAGTTTGAGGTTGCTGTGAGCTGTGACGCCAGGGCACTCTACCAAGGGCTACAAAGTGAGACTGTCTCAAAAAAAAAAAAAAAGACTGGGGCGGGAGGTGTTGCATTTCTCATCAGCTCTTTCTCTTTCCTTGCATTGGAGGCCCTGGGTCATCTTACCTCATCTCTATCACTTTGGCAGAACCAGGCCTTTTTTCCGGCACCGGTGCGGAGGCGCCTGGCCTTCCCACATGGCCGTCCTAGTTGTCATTGCGTACTCTCTTCTCCTCATGGTATGACCCTACGCTTCCTCCTATGCCCAGAAACATCTGTGTACATCCACCTAAGAACTGTCGCTGCCAACAGAGAGCAGACGGGGCCAGGTTGCCAGGCATCACAGCCCCTATAAACAGGGCCACTGTGGCCTCCCCAGCACAGGGAGGGGACACTCTCCTGGGGAGGCGGTGAGATGAGTGGACAGGTATTTGAAGTCCCCGTGCTGTCCTCTGGCTCCCCTGTCAGTTAGCCAAGGAGCTGCTTGTTCTTGGGGGACTGGAGTCGTCTGGCTCCATCTGGCCTCTAGTTTGGGTGTCCCTGCCCAGGGGAGGCTACTCTGGGGACCCTGGGTTCCTGTGCTTGTTTGATAGCATGGGAGTCCTGAGCAGAGACATTGGAAGGCGGATCAGGAATCCAGGGTGGATTCAGATGTGTGAGGTGTTTTGTTTTTTTCAACTGAAACTCAGCACCCTGGGGCACTATGAGGCTGATGCATGCTATCCCTGCATACCCTGTCTTGGAAGGGGCCCTGGTGTGGAATGCAGGCCCAGGGTCACCAGCACTGCCCAGGGTGTGAATATGCCAGCAACCCACTGTCCTTCCTTCCCCAGGAGGGTAGAGTGGCCTTGTGCTCCTCGGGGCTAGCTCTGGGCTCTGTCCTCTCAGCTCTTGGTCATGTCTGGTGGTAGTGGAGTGGACCCCGCCTGGGTGGCCAGGCTCAGTGCAATGCCATCCATGGCACTTCACCTGCCCAAGGAGATATAGTGTGGATTCTGGGGCTCCTGCAGGGAGGGTCTGAGATAGGCTGCACACAGACCTTGTCCCTGGCTCGGCGTTTAGCGCTTAAATACCCATGGCCGCATCTGTGTCAGGATCCCAACCTACTGCTGCCTGGTCTGGCCACTGGTGGACAGGGCGGTTCTGGGCTTAGGGAGCGTCTGTGTTCTGCCTGCCCCTCCCCTGGGAGGCCAGGCATGCTGGCAGCCCTCTGGAATGCAAGCGCTGGGCTGTGGGGGGCAGCCTGGCGCCTGGCGTCTTGTTATAAAAAGCTCTTGGCTGCTGCAGGATGGTTGTGGCTTTGAAGGGCAGCCCCTGGGGGCCTCGGTCAGCCACCTGCGGGCTCCACTGTGCCAGGATGCTGCCTGAGGGCAGAGGGGCTCCCTGGGTAGAGCCAGGTGTTCTGTGGACTGCAGGAACCTCTTGTCCTGGACAGTTGGGGTGGCAGGTGTGGCTGAGGGCAGCCCTAGAGACACCTGGCAGGTGTGCCCTGGGCATGGCCAGTGTTGGTGTGTGTCGTGCTGGTCCCGCATCTCCTGTATGACTGACTAGAATAGCCCTAGAGGACACCCCCAGGGTGGAGGCAGAGCCTGGGCTGGGCTGGGCTGTCCCAGAGGCTGCAGAAGGGACAGGACAGAGCAGGTTGCTTCCATGGTCTGGAGCCAACCCCAGGTGTCAGAAGCAGGAAGTGAGATCCCAGTGAGGGTGGGCTGGAGGGAAAGCTGAGGTGGCAGCAGGGCTCCCACGCCCCTCCCCCCAATTGCTCTGGGTGGTTTTCTGGACTGGGCCCAGTATGGACCCTGCTGACCCAGCTGGGCACTGGTCAGGCCTGGCTCCGTGGTGGCCTCAACACCGAGGAGTCCCACCCGCAGCACCGTGAGTGGGGCAGGCCCTGCCCTGTAATCTCCATTCCCTCCAAGTCCCAGGGTGGCAGAGAGGGTGGCAGAAGGGGTGGGAGGTGACTTGCTCCCCAGGGGGCGGGAGACGTGGAGTCAGTCAGGCGGCCGGGCTGTGGCCCAGAGGGCATCGGGGCCAGTAGAATGGCCAGGCTGGGGTTTTTGCCAACACTCTAATTTGGTGGCTATTGCCCCCACCCCCATGAAGCCCAAGACATGGCCTGAGCCTGACTTCAGGGGCCTCGTGCCCTGCTGGCAAGCAGAGGGCTCAGCATCAGGGTTGCTGCCAGGTGGGGTCCTTGGGGCACCCTCCTGGGTTCTTCCCTTGAACCCTAGCCCTGGACCTGACAGCTCCAGCTAGGAGCCCACCCCACAGAGCCAGGAGCCCACCTGTGTTACTAACCATCAGCCAAGCCTCTGCCCCCAGCCCGTGGACCAAGAGCCTGTGGACAGAGAGCCTGTGGTATGTCATCCTGACCTGGAGGAGCTGCTCCAGGCCTGGCCAGCAGAGCTTCCTGATGAGTTTTTCGAGGTGACAGTGGACGATGTGAGAAGACGCTTGGCCCAGCTCAAGAGTGAGCGGTGGGTGCCCCACTGGACTCTTTCCCCCTTCAGCAGTTTGCCCTGGGTCAGGGGCTGCTGCAGCTGCCTGCCTTCCCTGGGTTCAGACATGCAGGCCCTCAGAAGCACCACAGGGGGCCTGCCCTGCCCTCTGGGGCCAGCTGGCCCTGTGGGCCTCCTCCATTCTGGGGAGACCTGTGCCCTTAGACCCTCCCCACCACAGGAAGCGCCTGGAAGAAGCCCCCTTAGTGACCAAGGCCTTCCGGGAGGCTCAGATGAAGGAGAAGCTGGAACGCTACCCGAAGGTATGCAGGGGAAACGGCATGGCTCAGCCACCCATGCTCACGGCAGAGGGTCTGTGCTTCCCCAGCAGCTGAGTTAGGCTGAGGGCTCCAGTGGCCTCAAGTTGTTAATTAGCCAGCTCACCCCCCCATTCAGGTTTTATGATGAAAAATTTAAACAACAAATATTTCAGGGGACCGTGGTATGCACACGTGGCACTTTACTGTCCTTGGCCCCAACCCCGTGGCATAGGGACTTGAGGCTACAGCTCTGGCCAGGGCCAGGGTGCAGCCAGCATGTATGCCCCCTAGTCCTGGTGCCCACTGGCTTGGCTTCCCCAAGCCTGGCTCAGTGGCTGTTCCCACTGACCACCCCACTTTTCCCCACCCAGGTGGTTCTGAGGGTCCTGTTCCCTGACCGCTACATCCTGCAGGGCTTTTTCCGCCCCAGTGAGACAGGTGAGCACCCCGCTGAGTCCCCCACCCCCATTTCCTTTCCTCTGGGCCTGCATAGCCAGCTGGCCCTCAGGCTCCAGGGAGACTAGGCTGTCATTTCCATAGGGTGGGACATACAGCTTGGGTGTTCAATCCCAGCTCAGGGGGGGCCTGTAGTCCTCTGTGCTCTTGTCACCTGCCAACAGTGTGTGTAAGGGTAGAGGAGGACCCAAAGGAAGGGGTCCCAGGGCTGCAGCTCACTTTGAGGAAGGCCGCAGTGCCGCCAGGTCCAGAGTGGGCTGCTCACTGACCTGCACTTCCCCCCACAGTGGGTGGCAGGTGGCCTTGATGCCTTGGCAGCCTCCCACAGGGCTCACTCATGCTGAGGCAGGGGGCATGGGTCTGGGGTGGGCACCTGCTCCTGCAACACGGCAGGGGCTCCAGTCTGGTCAGGCCCTGTATCTAGGGTGCAGGAGCAGGGTTGAGACCCCACCCTGGGGCTTAGTTCTGGCCCGAGAGAGTAGCAGCAGTGTCCAAGGCACCTAGGCCATTGGTCTGCAGATCCCCCCACAAGGCTCTGCAGATCCCCACATGAGACTCTCTGCTTTCTCATCCCTTGCAGTGGGGGACTTATGGGACTTTGTGAGAAGCCATCTGGGGGACCCTGAGCAGCCGTTTCACCTGTGTGAGTTCTTTCTCCTGCACCTTCTGCCAGCCAGTTGGGGTGGCATGGAGATTGCCAGGGGAAGCCTTCAGCCACAACCCACCTGGAATCCTGGCTGAGGCTTAAGACACCTCTCTGGAAGAAGAGAGAGGGGTGTGGTTGGCCCATGTGACCACCTGAGGCCACAACACCTGTGTCAGGACACGGGGACAGTTGGGGGGCTAGAGCAGAAGTCACCTCCCAGGGTCCTTGCCAGGTCCCTAGGGGAGCTGTATGGGTGGGGTCGCCTACAGGTGGGTCTGCCCTGCCTGCCCCCTCACCTCTCACTCCTACTCCTAGGCAGGAGCAGAGGTGGGCAGGGGCTGTGGTCAGCCACTCTTGTATTCCAGGGGTGGGTGGGAGCCATGTGTGCTTCCTGACAGACAATTCTGTCCACAGTCATCGCGCCTCCAAAGACCGTGCTGGACGACCACGCGCTGACCCTCTTTCAGGTACCGGGTGCCTCACTCTGGAGCTGCTGGGTGGACTCCACCGGGAGGGCGAGGCCCGCGGTTGGGAAGGAGCGCCCTGGCAGTGGCTCCAGGAGATAATACAGCCTTTTAGAGTCGGTGAATTCAGAGGGAGCAGAGCTCTCTGAAGTTGCCTCTGACAGGGTTTCCCAGCCCCTCCACTTCCTGCCCGGCCCCCAGGCCTGGGACGAGACCTGGAGAAGGAGGGGGCAGGCAGGCTGGGGAGCCTTTAGTTGTGCTGCTGCTGCAGGCCCAGTTCACTGCCTCTGCCCCTAGACCCAGCTGGCCTCTTCAGGGAGTGCTTGGTGCCCTCCCCTGGCTTCACCCACCCCAGCCGTGCCTTTCGAGCATTCCCCATGGTGAGAGGGTGGTGGTGCTGGGCCCACCCTCTGAACTGCCATCGTCACCCTTGGGAGAGCAGCCTGGGCTTCTCCAGCTCTCTGGCCTGATGCTTTCCTCTTCAACATCCCTTTGCGTGCTTTAATTAACAACAGAGATGGCCCCTTTCTCAATGGCCAGCTCGTTTCACCAGAGGTCTAGGTTGGGGGTAATAGGTGAGAAGGGGCTGGCAGCTCTCCAGAGGCAGTGGGGATGCCCTGAGCCCCAAGCCTGCCTTGCTGGCCCAGAGGCACTGGGCCTCTCTCCTTCATCTCTGTCCCTTCTTCCATTGCTGGCCAGTGGTTGATAAACATTGAATTTGGAAGATGCTTTGGGATGGAGGAGAACCAGCACCTAGGCCCCCAGCCTACCCCCTCAATTAGGAGGCCCTGCAGAGCCCTGGGGTGCCACCGTCTGCCCATACTCCTAATTCCTGGTGACACTGTGCCCACCAGCTGCCCTCTCCTGTCACCCATCTGCCAGGCCAAGCCACAAGGCCTCACAGGGTGGTGTCCCTAGTGACGTTCTTGCCCGCCTGCGATCAGAGAGCTGGCAGGGCTGAGGGAAGGAAGCCTGCCCCCCTTGGTGGGCAGGCTGACGCAGTGCTGAGTGCCAGCTTTCATATCTCTGGCAGGGCTGTGCACTGGCTGCCAGCTATCTGGGGCTGTCCTGGGGCCAGCCTTGCTTCCGAGAGGGACAGTGTTGGTGGGTGGGTGTGAAGCCAGCAGCCCACAGCCCTCTGCAGCCCTGGCCTGGAGTGTGGGTTTTCTGGGAGGGCCCGGAGGGGGAGGTTGGGGGGAGGTCAGGATTGAGGACAGAATGAGAAAAAAGAGGTGCAGGAGCTCCCTGCTCTCCCTGACATCCTGGAGGATCTCGCCTGTCCTGGCTCCGTGTGCTTCTTGGTGCTGGCTGGTCAGCTCATCTCCTTCTATCTTGCTGCCCCACCCCTCTGATCCCCGTGTCCCCAGGGTGTTCCGGAGTGTGGTGCATAGTGCTTGGCCAGGTCTCTTCCACTCCTTGGTGCTTGTCTGTGCTGGGGTGGGTGAGACCATCGCTCAGCCACAGGCAAGGAACAAAGCAGCCATTGGGGATGAACAGAGCACCCCTCCTTCCTGTCTGGCCATTTGTTCCTTATTCCGTTGGAACTGCAGGGACACAGGCTGACAGGCAGGTTTCTGGCAGGTGCTGAAGGGAGGCAGGGAGGTCTGGTTCTGGAGGGTCCAGCCCCAAAGGGCCTGGAGCACTCCCCTATGGTGGTGGGGGGTCCTTCCCCAAGGCCTTAGTCCCACAGACCCCAAATAGGCCCTACTGGATGCGCTGTGCCCAAGTCCAAAGCAGAGCTGGGGGAAGGGGTGGCGGGATGGAGGCTGCCTGAACCCTTCCTGCAGGCCCTCAGTCTGTGCCACAATCAGGGTTGGGGTGGCAGGTGTGGGCCGGTTGAACTGGCACTGGGTGTTTGTACTTCACTGCTCCCTGTCAGTGGGAGCCTTGCCAGAGCAGGTCCAAGGCTTCTTGGGGGGGGGGAGGGGGGCTGAGCCCCCCCAAAGGTTTCCCAGTCTGGACACTGGCACATCTGCCAGCCCTCGTCTTCCCGCTTCGTTCAGTCGTGGGGACCAGAGATGTAGACTGAGCCCAAGCTGCCCCTCTCCCAGCGTCCTGCCTGCCCCACTCTTCATGGCCTGGGCTGTGCCAGGGAAGGGCCCAAGAACGAGAAACAGTGCTGCTTGGAGACTTTCGAGGGAGCCCCCCTGACCAGTGGTGGCCTCCAAGCAATGCCATCGGCTTCTGAAAGTGCAGGAGAGAATCAAGCTCTGGCCTGTGCTGAGTCCTGACCAGGTCCTGTGGGACAGGAAGATGCTTATTGCTGAGGGTGGCCAAGACTCAAACACGGTCCAGCCTAAGGAAAGCCCTGGCACTGTTCCCCCCACCCATGTGCCTGTCTTGGCTCCCCAGCTTCCGGTCCCTCTCCAGGGGCATGAGAGCAGCCCCTGCCCACCCAACAGGCTCTTCTCTCAAAGGCTTTGATCCCAGGCGTCATAGTTAGGTTTTCAAAGCATTCACAACCCTTGTTTGTGTCCCTCTGCTGCCTGCTGGAGGCTGAGGTTTCAGCCTTCCTAGGCCTAGCCTTTGAAGCTTCTTCCTACTAATCTTTTAACATCCCCCTCCCAGCCCCACCCCTACCCCAGCAAGCCTGTGGTGCTCCCAGGGCTTGGAGGTGCACACTGAGAATGCTCAAACTTGCAGCCCCTCCTCAGCAGCTGGGTTGGCTTTCGGATGCATCAGCCAGGCCTACCCATGCCTAGCCCCCACACCCTGCCTGCAGCCCCACCTGACACTGCATCCACCAATTAACCCCCGGGTCAGCAAGTGACCTGTCCTCATCCTGTCCTTTGTTCCCCTCTGGCACTGTGCAAGTGGTAGCAGTCCCTGAGCAGAAACCCTGCTCAAGCCCCCTTTAAGTGGATCCCCCAAAGTGAGCGTGGGACCCTGTGTGTAGCACACACCCCTCCAGAGGAGCCTGGCTGGGTAGTGGCTGCCTCCTTTCGACCAGGCTAGGACCTGAGCACTGACTTGACCTAGGGTGTGGGCTTTTCCTCAGTGGAGATGGCCTGGGGGTCTTGGCAGGCGGACTACTCGCTAGCACCTCCCAGCCTGAGATGCCAGACAGCTTGGCTCCAGGCACCTGCAAGTCCTTTCTCGTGTCCCAGTGGGTCTGTATTGGTCCTTTCAGCCCGAAGGAGGCCCCCAGCCTCAGACTTTCCCAGACCTATTCTTTGGTCCACATGGGGAAGGGGATGGAAGGAGTAGGGAGGCAGCCTCCTGCTGCCCACCATCCCCTATCCCCAGATCCACCACACCAGTCCAATCCTGTTTTCCTCTGCTGGCCACTCAGCTGGGATCTAGTGGGTTAGAGAGTTCCCAGAAGGCGTGAGGTTGTGCTGTCCTAGGGAGCATACTACTCCCAGGTGTGGGGAGATGGTAAAAACACTAGAATTCACACACCACGAGAACTTCCACTTTCAGGTGGAGCTCGGGGTGGTCTGTGGGTAAACTGGCCTTGCCTGCAGGCCAGGGGCTATACAGATGGGCCCTGGCCTAGGGAGGGCTGTGTCCCTGGAAGGGACCTGGGTATGGCTGTCTCCACAGAAATGCGCACTTTGCCCATGAGCCCCCTGCTCTCCCTGCAGGCGAACCTCTTCCCTGCTGCCCTGGTGCACTTTGGAGCCGAGGAGCCCACAGGTGAGTCGGCCTTTGCTCTACAGAGACCCCGTTTGTCCCTGAGCCTTGCCTTCCAGCTTGTCCAGTGCTCAGTGTAAGATGGCCCAAAGAGCACTCATTTTGGGCAGTGTTTACCCTGGGAGGGAGACCTGCAGCTCTGGACACCCATCTGCCCAGAAGCTGCAGGCTGGGACAGCCACCTGCCTGGCCATTCCCCCTCTCGGAGTCAGTGGGTGGGTAGTAGGTGGGTCCTTCCTAAGGCCACAGTGGGTTTGGCCTCTCTGCAGGTCTCCACCTGAATCCCAGGCTGTTGGAGCACACTGTGTCCCCATCTGCGGCTGATGTGCTAGTGGCCAGGTAGTGGGGGAAGGGACTTGGGGGCTCATCAATGGCCTTGCCCACCATCCTGTACCTTGACCTCTTGTCCCTAGGTGCATGTCCAGGGCCGCTGGGTCCCCACCCCCACTGCCAGCCCCTGACACTGCACCGCTTGAGTCCAAACTGACTGCTGAGGAGGGGGCACTGGGCCCCCTGGAGCCCAGCCCCGGCACAGCCCAGCCTGTGAGGAAGAGCCTGGGCAAGGTCCCCAAGTGGCTGAAGCTGCCAGGTACCTGGGGCTGCAGGGTAGGTGGGTGGCTGGGTGGGAGTCGGGGCTGGTGGTCATCCTGGTGTGTTTGCACTACAGCCAGCAAGAGGTGAGAGCTGCCAGCCCAGGTGGCCACTGTGCCGGCCAAAGGACCCCCACCCCCACCCCGAGTGGGAATAAAGACTCATGCTTCTCTTGAGAGTCTTGTGTCCTCTTTCTCCAGACAATGGCCCTCATGGGCCTCTGCTTGGGCAGGGCCAGCTGGAGCTCCCAGGCCCTGGTTGAGCCTGGCTGGACTGTGGCATGGGCCTAGGTGGCCCTCACTGGGCCTTGTTCTCATTAGCAAGGACATAGGTGGCCACCCTGAAATGGCAACTGGCAGGAGCACCTCCTTACCTTTACCTAATTAGCACCACTAATTACATCTCCAAAGAGAACAAAAGTGTGATGGAGAATAGAATTCTGGACAGATTACCTACACCCCAGGCCTGGCCTATTAGGTGCCCCCAGAGTTGCTGCAGGGTGGGGTCCTAGCATGTGTCTTCCTGACAGGCCTAATCCCTTCGCCATAGGAGCAGTTGGAGCCCAGAGACCCAGAGGGAAGGGAGGGCCGGGAAAAGCCCTGGGTGGGAGTGGGGCAAGCTAGGTCAGGAACAGAGGGGTTGGCCAAAGCCCATGCAGGGTGGCCTCTGAAGATCCTCCCAAGGCTGCTCTGGGTGCCCATGGGGTAGCTGTTGTCTTTTGCCCCAGGGCCTACCTGCTGTCCTCATGTCCAGCCCCTGGGTGGCCTTTCTCCTGGCTGCTGGCCCTTACCTGGGAGCCTTTGGGCACTTCTCTGCCCTAGGCTAAGTGGGGTCCAAGCAGCTTTGGAAGGTAAAGAGTGGTGGGCTCCCATCACTCAACAGGGAAAGGGCAGCCCAAGACCCTGTATAATTCCCATGAGTTGGCACAGAGCTGGTCTGTGAGAGCCCCCTCCCCCCACCCCATTCTCACAGACTGGTAGCAGAGGGGAAGCCTCCAGCCAGGATCCCTCACCCTGTGCATCCTGGTCCTGCCCACAGCAAGTGGGCCCAGTGGCCTGAGACTAATCCACAATATTTCATGGAAGTAGCCGCCTACTGGGGGTAGCTCCCAAGCGGCCCCTGTGGCACCAGTAACATGTTTCAGGACAGTGGCTACATGTATGAGGGTTCCATTTTCATAGCCCTGTGCAGGATGGTGCAGGGCACACACATGCTGTTTATTATTCTATCCTGAGAGTTCTGCTTTCGTCCTACCAAGAAGGTGGACAGGAGCACAGGAGCAGGGTTTGAAGCAACTTGACTCTGGGTGTTTAATAGTAATAAGAGGGCCTAGCCTGGGAGATACATTTTGATTTATTGATGCTGCTTTGTGAGAACAAATTTATAGCTCAGTGAAGCCTCTTCTTAGGAGAGTATTAGATGACTGAAAGTTACAAGCCAGCTTTGTTGTTGGGTGGAAGGAATGTGGAGAAGGAGATCGTAAACACTCAGGCTACCTGCCGGCCCTTCACCAGCACCTGCTTCCCAGGGACCCCTCCCAGCAGGTGCAATTTCCCCAAAGATGAGAGGCAGGGACCCCAGGCACCATCCCCATAGGCCTGTCCTCGAGACCCTCCACTGTCTGTGTCCCACAGTAACACTGGGCCAATGACACCATCCTGAGAAGGCTGGAAGACAATCTTCCCAATGTGGTACAAACTCTGGTTTGAACCTGCTCCAGACCTCTGAGGCTCTTCCCTGTCTGAAACCAGAGGCAACAGGAGACAAGATGCCTGCTCCGGGTGGGGCGGCTTCTGGACCCCTAGAAGTCCAGGAGCTGTGGGGAGAGGAGCGCTCAGGGCTGCCCTGAGGAGCCCCACTCCCACCCACAGCACCCACCTACCAGCTGAGGGAGCACCTTCTCCAGTTGATCCACATCCACAAGGGCCACATCCTCTGCTTGGGCCTGCTGGACCCCACGGACAGCTGCTTCTGCCAAGACAGAAGAGGAAATGAGTGATAGAGGAAGCTGGGGGTTCCCCACCAGCCCCCAAAGTGGCAGCTGTGAGGACGTAAAGCTCAAGCACTTGCTGGAAACACAAAAATTCACATCTTGGTTTTCAAGCACGGGTCCCTCAGCTCACCCACAACGAAGATCTTCAGCAATTCCACCATAAGCTGCAGTGCATCCCCACTGACTGTAAGGCAGGGGGCAGGTTATGGGGGATTTCCACCCTGGCCAGGGCTCAGACCCTCCCCTAGGCTTGGCCCCTGGCACCTCCGCACCTTTGGTCTTGGCATCCTTGAAGTGTAAGTGCAGCAGTTTGCTCACCAGCTCCTGGGGGCGGAGTAGAGGGTTCAGCGCCAGTCCCACAGTCCCTTAGGCAGTTCCCTCTGGACAATGGTTGTGATTTCCAGGTGGAAACACCAGCACCCTTGGGATTCTCCAGGGTAGGGAACTTGTGCACTTAAGAGTAGAGGGAGCTGTGTGGGTAGAGGCCGGTGAGAAGGTAGCTGAGTTGACCTCCCTGTGGGAGGTTGCAGGAGCAAAACCCCAGTACCGTGGCCAGCTGCAGCCCTAGGTCACCCTCTGGGGCTCCAGGTAGGGAAGGAAAGGAGAAGCCAAGATAATCTCATACTTCCCTCCATCCCCTGTGAGGACCTGGGGGCTGGTACATAGTTGTCCCCAACGTGGGTCCACAGCCACCAATATGGGCTAGCTGGAGCCAGATCCTCTCCTAGGCACTGGGTCAGCCCTTCCCTGGGGCCAACATCTGGTGCCCAGGGAAGTGCAGAGCTTGGCCAAGCGGAGAAGTCAACAAGGCTGGAACAGATTGTGGTGCAAGGCAAAGCTTAGGCCTGTTTAGCTGTCCTTGGCAGGAAACCATCTTTTTTGGGTTTTTGATAGAGCAGCACTGGCCTTCAGAGAGACCACTTTGGTGAAGTCTCCAGAGGGACCAGGGAGCAGGAAGGTGGTGGTGGAGGGGGCTTACCTATAGCTTCCAAATGGAGGATGGGGACAAGGAGTCCTGCTGGGACTCTGCCGTGTGACCTGGGACCCCAAAGGGATGGCACCACTCTGCAGAGGTGGGGGCCAGGGACTGGAGAGTTAATTTAGGGGCATGCAGAGGGAGAACCACGTGAGCTGTCCCAACAGAGCTGGGACTCTGGGCACTTCCTGAAGCCATGGGACCCAGGAAGTGGCCAGGCAGAGTCCAGCTGCAAGTGGCCAGGAAAGGAGCCAGCAGGGAGCAGTGGCCGTGGGAGTACAGCAGTGGGCACCCAGGAGCTCAGAAATGGGGTACTGTCCGGAGGAGGGTGAGCGGTGGCACCCAGTGCAGTTAAACAAAGCTGGGGCGGGGGCACCAGACAAAGCCCTGAGGCCTTTACCCCTTAGCAACAGGAGTCCTTGTCAGTGACCATGCAGGCTCAGCGCCACCTGCTGGTCCTTCCTGCTGGTACTATGAAAGGTGTAGAAAAGGCTTGACCTGCTTACCTGCTCTGGGACTCCCAACATAGGTGCCCAGGAGAGGTTGGAAGGAAGACCACTCCAGAGAGCAGACCACCACCTGGGGCTGTTGGGACACCCTACCAAGCGGTTCTATACACAGTGACTTTGGGGAGGGCAGCATTGAGGAGGAGTCTGAAACGCACTCAGCCTTTGCCCTTCTAGAAGGCCTTCCACCCTTCTACTCATCATTGTGTGCAATGACCACAACCCCAGTCCACACTCAGGTGTGACTGAGCCCTCAGGCAAGGACTGGCCACCCTCTTGGGTCTGTAGCTGTGGAGTTGTGAAGGAGTCACAGCCTCCCAATGGTTTTGTGCTATTACAACCTCATGTGTTCGCAAAACCTCCCTGGAAGGTGACCCTGCAGAGTGATAAAGAAAGGATAATGGAGATTTCCGTGCCTCTACAAGGCTTAAGTCCTCCGCCAAGGATGTATTCACAAGGAGCTGAGACCCTACCTCCCCCGGCCAGGAAGGCCCACCGAGGCCCTCCTAGTGAACCTTCCTGACATGGAGGAAACTCAGTACCTCTCCAACTTTGGGCAGAGCAATAAAATATCTCAAACCACTCTGCCCACGAAGAGTCATCTGCGCAGGCCCCCAACCCCGGTGAAGGAAGCCCAGCACCTGGATAAGACGACATGGATCTAACCGAACCTGCCGAGTCACCTGCTATCTTCGTGCCTGCTTCCCCACAGGTGGACGGGTTAACCTGTGTCGGGTATGCCTGACTGCTGGTGCTGCGTGTGCTATTAAGGAAGCATTTACCCACTCACGGCTTTCAAGGTAGGGCCTGGCCGCCAGTACAAATAAAAGGGAAGACAGCGAGTTAAGCGATTTTGAAAGTCACGCCGGATCTTACCTTTCCTCAAGAGGAGACCCAGGTCAGGGCGCGAGGCAGCAGGGCCGGGTCCTGCCGGCCGGCTCAGATTCCGCCGTGGCTGCGCCCACCCTGCCTGCTTTCGGCAGACACGCCCTATCTGACCTCAGAGCGCGCGGGTGGGTGGGGGCAGAATCGGGGAATGGGCCCACTCTTGGAGGCACGGGCGGGCAGCATAAGTCCGCGCCACCTCACTCCGGCCCGCCCGTTCACCCGCCCGCTCGCATGCTTCGCCCCTGCCCAGCGGTCCTCACCTTCCGGAAGCCCGCACCTTCTCCCTCCATGACCACCGCCTCCGCCCACGCGATCGGGAATCCCCTCCCGAGCCGCCAGCCAATGAGCCCGGAGCGCGCCCTGGCGAACCTGACCCAGGTCGCCCAGCCAGTGAGTCCCGCCCCCGAAACCCTGCCAATGAACTGAGGGGAGCTCTCGGGAGCCCCGCCCCCTGACACGCCGACAAATAGGCGAAGAGCACCTTCCGTCGCCCTGCTCCTGGACCTCCAGCCAATGAGGCCGGAGCGCGCTTTCGGGAGCCACGCCCCTGGGTCCTCAGCCGAGGAGTTCGGAGAGCGCTGCCTCGGTTCTTCCGCTTGCGGCCCGCCCCTTTCTCTCTAATTGGTCCGCGGCGAGCACCGCCTCCGCAAAGCCTCCTGGGAGTCGTAGTCCCGGGGCCTCTCCCGGCGTGAGTCGCTCTTCCTGGATACCAAGGCCGCGCGGTCGCCAGCGAACAGGGAGGGGCGGCGGCGTGAAGGCTAGGGCCCGGCGGGCCGGACCGGGCCGGGCCGGAGCACGTGGACGCGCCTGCCTGCCCCTCCTCTCCGCGCGCCGGTGGGCCCAAGCATCCGCAATGGCTCCGACTTTGCCGCTCCTTCCTCAGGCCGGAGTTGAGCCGGCCCTTCGGAACCTCCCGCTGGGGCCTTAATTGCCTTCATGCCAAGAGTCGACCCACACTGAGCGGCCCACTTTCTAGCGTTGCCCACGGCGTGGGGCTTGACGCCAGCCCCCACAAAAAAAAACTCACGCTGAGGCCTGGCCCAAGGAGTATGCGGACATGGAAGAGTTCAGGCGCTCCTACAGCCGCCTGTGCAAGGAGAGCGGGGCCAAGCCTCAGGAAGCTGTCCTGCAGCAGCTGCACCAGCTGCCAAGGGGCCGGCTGGACCTAGCCACGCAGAGCCTGACGGTGGACACCTGCAGGGCGCTGGGCAAGCTGCTGCAGACGTGGGCACTGCTGCGGGAGCTGGTGCTGAGTGACTGCATGCTGAGCGAGGAAGGTGGGCTGGGGGTCGGGGCTGGACCGCAGCTTGTTTGCGGCCGCACCCTTGGCCTTCTCAGCCACAGCGGCCTTATCTCTTCCTCTGGAGGTCCCCTCTTTCTGTAGTACAAAATGACCAATAGTGTGCCTTCCAGAAGGCTGGGGGCGAGGGCATCTTTTCTTTATAACAGAAGAAGCTTTAATGTTCCCGTGTTTTGGTGAGAGTGTGGGCTCACCTCCCTACTAGTTACCTGGGCAAGGGCTACAAATGCTATAAATGTAACTTAACAGCATTAAGTGGGGAGACTCATTCCAGCACAAACTAGAATCAGTGGGACCACCAAAACAGTTGTCCCTCCCCTGGATCCGGGGAGCTGCCCTGAGATGGGGCCCACAGGGAGGGAGGGGCTTGGAGGCAGTAGGGTCAGGGAATGACCACCTTTCCCCCCAACACAGGGGCTACACTGCTGCTCCAAGGGCTGTGCACCAACACCGTGGTGCAGCTTCTGGACCTAAAGGTGAGCGTGTCTGTGCTCTGGGGTGTGCCACCTAAGAGCAAGGACAGAGCAGGGAAACACCAGGGCCCAAGGACTAGGTCGGTACAGGAGCTGGAAACCACAAGTGCTCTTGGCACATAGGGTCCCTGAGCTGTTTTTTAATTATCTCACACATATGTGCATGTTTTCAGGGCAGAGTATTCACCTAAACTAAGTGAGCAACTCCAGGAAGGCCACTAAAATTTGGGGAACCAGGATCTCCCCACCCCCACCTTGTCCACAGCCTGACCATAGCCTGTGTGGTGTGGAGCCCAGCCAGGGTGACAAGAGTGACTAGCTGGCCTGTTCCTGTCCAGGGCAATAACCTTCGAGCTGCAGGGGCTGAGGCACTGGGAAAACTCCTCCGACAGAACAAGTCCATTCGGAGGTAGGATGGTGGTTCTGGTCTCCACCCTTACTCCTAGCCCCCAAGAGGACACAGTCCTGCAATCCAGGAGTTCGCTCCTTGGGCCAGTTATCTACAATTCATGTTCTCTGGGAGGGAGTAAGCTAATATAAATTACAAAGCTCCAGCCTCTGCCAGATACCCTCCCCCCACCAAACCCACAATCTTCCTGATGCCCTGGATCCTATGGGGTAGAGTGGGCACCCTGGGTGAGCATCTCATGTCCACCCTTCCTGCAGCCTCAGTCTGGAGTGGAACAGCCTGGGTGCATGGGAGGATGCCTTCGCCACGTTCTGCGGGGGTCTGGCAGCCAATAGCACCCTGTGGCACCTGGACCTCCGCAACAACCAGATCAGCCACAAGGGTGCAGAGGACCTGGCCCTGGCCCTGAAGGACAACACTACCCTCCAGCAGCTGGGTGAGGCCACCTCCTATGCCTGCTTTCCCAGGGGAACCTTAGGGTATCTGGGGCTGCAGCCCACGCCCCCTACTGCCCTCTGCAGCTTCTGACCTCAGAGCAGAAGGATGGGCAATGGGGTTAGCCCACACATTGGCTCTGCTGACAGCCACAGGAAGTATGCTCAAAAGAAAAATCTGGGCTGTACAAATAAAAAAGGGTGGCGCCGGCCCCATAGGCCAGAGGTGGTGGGTTCAAACCCGGCCCTGGCCAAAAACTACACACACAAAAAAAGAAAAATCTGGGCTGGGCCAGCTTCCCCTCTACCAGGTACACTCTGGTGACAATGGGTTCCCTTCCAGACCTGCGCTGGAATAACATTGGCCTGCTGGGGGGTCGGGCCCTGGTGAACTGTCTCCCCAGCAACAAAACCCTGTGGAAATTGGACCTGGCTGGGAACAACGTCCCTGGAGATGTCCTCAGGGCTGTGGGTAAGGTGTGCGGATTGGGTATAAGCCTTTTGATGGAGCCTGTCCACAGAGGGAGGAGAGGGTTCTGAACCTGGGAGGGAAGCTCATTGTGAAAGCAGCCTAAGTCAGGAACTGGGGGCAGTAGGGAGGAAGTTACAGAAGGCAGCATACACATTTGGCTGGCACTGCCTGCACAGATGCCCCTCCTAATGTCCTCCTGTGGTCCCATAGTCCTTACAGCCTGTGGAGTGAGGTTTCACAGGTGGTGAAACTGAGGTCATGTGACTCAAAGCCCTTGTCCAGCGGCTGTGCTGATGCTTCAGGTGGTCCAGGTCACAGCCAGGAAGGAGCTTCCTGGCATTTGTGCCTGGTCAGCCCTGAGTTTGCAGCAGTGCATGGGATCCCTATGAGAACAAGGTGCCCAGCCTATGCTGCTGCTGCTCCCAGAACAACCTCCATGTCCCTTCCCCTCAGTGACTCAGGAGGCTGTGTAGAGTCTCTGTACCAGACACTAACCCTAGCCTCAGGCCCTGAGCCCCAAGTGCCTTGGACCAGCAGAGCTCTGCCACGCCCTAGAGCTCCACTGTGTGCAGCAGCAGCCTCCACATCCCCGTGCCACGGGGTCACCACCTCCTACTAGCTCTACTGGCCCCTCTGTTGTCTCCAGCTTCTCACTGTTCCCTTCTCTGCCTCTGCCTTTGCTGTCACCATTGCTTCTGACCAGCACAGCTGTCTCTGACATCTCTCCACATGCCACCTGGATCTTTCCAAAACACAGGGGTTGAGCACAACTCTTTTAAGTCAGGCAGTGCCCCTTGACCTTTGGGAGTGAGGCCACATGCCCCAGGACAGCCCCCACCTCTGTGGCAGTGGAATAGTCTCTCCTGCCTTTCCCTACATGCACATGCCCCAGCCAGGTACCCCCTGCTCCAGTGGTCCCACCCCATTGAAGCATTCTACTAAGTATGCTGAAAAACATGTCCAATTTGGTGGGCAAGACGCTGCCTTCAGCGCTCATCCCCAGCCACTAGCTTCCAGGTGTGGGGCACAGATAGCCTGGCCACTGCAGAGGCTGAGCAGCCATCAGTAGATAACACGGCTCTTCCCAACAGAGCAAGCTGTGGACCACAACCAGGACCGGCACACTACCTTCCGAGAGAACCAGGCCCGCACCCATGTCCTCAGCAAGGAGGTCCGGCACCTCCGGGAGGAGAAGTCCAAGCAGGTGAAGCTGGCATCTTTACTGATCTTGGGTTGCTCCCAGCCAGGATCTGGCTGCCTTTTCCCCACCCCCTGGCCCTTGGTGCATTCATCTTTCCTTTCTCTGGGCCTTGGAGTCTCTCCCAGCAACCGATACCCAAGAACCTGACCTCTGTGGGTGGGCTTCCCCAAGAGCTGGTTCTGAACCACCAGGTCTCCCTCTGAATGAGACAGTGAGGCTGTGTTGGTGAGCAGATGTCTGTCCTCCTTCCCCCTAAGGAGGTGGGATGGCTAGGCTCTATGCTGACCAGGCTCTGTCCGGCTGTGTCCCCAGTTCCTGGATTTGATGGAGACAATCGATAAGCAGAGAGAAGAGATGGCACAGAGCAGCAGGTGGGCGTGCTCCAGGCTGGAGGAGGCAGGCTGTGGTTCAGCTAGGCAGCTCCACTTCAGGTCCAGGCACCTGCTCATGGGTGCAGCTGTAGCCTGTACCTCCTGAGGAAGTGACTGGAGGGTCAATGGCAGGTGGAGTGCCATAGAGGCTTGGAGGGGCCTGGGAGGGACCTGGGGTTTGAGTTTCCCAGTAACCCCCTCTGCCCATAGGGCATCGGCAGCATGTGTGGGGCAGCTTCAGGAAGCCCTAAAAGAGAGACACTCTATCATCAATGCCCTCAAAGCCAAGTAAGTAGGAGAGGGCTGGCTTCAGGATGCTTTAGAGATACATCCAAAGGGCAGAGGAGGGTGGTGTGAGAACCTGAGTCCTGGTCTGCAAAGCAGAGGTGGGAAATGGGGTAGAACTGGGGCAGTAACCCAGGCAGACTTCCTGGAGGAGGTGAGTGCTAGCTGGGTTTGAGTAGAGCCCAGGAACAGTGAAAACAGTGAAATCTGGCTCAGCGCCTGTGGCTCAAGCAGCTGAGGTGCCAGCCACCTACCCCTGAGCTGGCGGGTTCACATCCAGCCCAGGCCTACCAAACAACAATGATGGCTGCAACCAAAAAATAGCCGGATGTTGTGGCAGGCACCTGTAGTCCCAGCTACTTGGGAGGCAAAGGCAGGAGAATTGCTTGAGCTCAGGAGTTGGAGGTTGTTGTGAGCTGTGATGCCACAGCACTCTACCCAGGGTGACAGCTTGAGGCTTTGTCTCAAAAAGAAAAGAAAAGAAAACAGTGAAGTCTTTACAGGCATGTGAAGCTCCCACCAGAGTAGGGTGGGGCTGGCCCTTCCTCTTTGCAGGCTACAGATGACTGAGGCTGCCCTGGCTCTATCAGAGCAGAAGGCCCAGGACCTGGGGGAGCTCCTGGCCACAGCTGAGCAGGAGCAGCTGAGCCAGTCACAGAGGCAGGCCAAGGAACGCAGGCTGGAGCAGCAGGTGGGTGGCAGAGCTTGGTCAGGTGCAGGCCAGGCTGTGTATGGCAACAGGGTAACCCTTGCCTTATCTCACCCCAGGAAGCCACTGAGCGGGAATCTAAGCTTCTTAAAGACTTGTCTGCTGCCAATGAAAAGAACCTGCTTCTGCGAAACCAGGTATGGGAGTGTGGGGCCAGGAGCCCAGGGTAGGGCTGCAGGGCTGGGGCTGCAGCATCCCTTCATGGTGCTGGCTTTTCAGGTAGACGAGTTGGAACGGAAGGTGAAATCTCAGCAGGATCAACTATTCCTGACCAGGCAGGAGCTGACCAACACATCAGCCGAGTTGAAGATTCGGGCTGTCCAGGCCGAGGGTGGGCACAGCAGGGCTGCCACTGAGGGTCCTGGGCTATGGGACCCCTAGGAATTGGGCCTCCCCAGGATACTCACCCACACTGTGTCCCAATGGCATTCCAGAGCGCCTGGACATGGAAAAGAGAAGGTCCAAACAGAGCTTGGAGGACTCAGAAAACCTGCGCTTTAAGGAGGTGCCTTCTTAGTTGTTACCCAGCCTCTGGCTTTCCCTAGCTTATCTGCTGCCTGCAAACTGGCCTTGGTGTGATATGGGTGTTCCTAAAGAACAGCCCCAATGGGGGCTTCCCTCGTCACCCTGTGGTTGCTGGGTAGTGATTCTTTGCCAACCTGATCAATATCAGACCTTCTACTGGGAGTTATTGACAGGGGCTGATCCTAATCATAGCAGGCTGCTGTGCACCCCCTCCCTTGAAGGGTTGCCAGCCTCACCTCTGCAGGGTGTGCATCCTGGGCCCTCATCCTGCTGGGCCACTCACTGGAAGCAGCCCTTTTCTCAGAAGGAACAGGGTGTCCACAAGACACCTGCCTTCCAGGGTGGGGATTCCATGGGTAAAGTGGGGGCAGAGGGAGTCTTGCCCTTCAAATCCTGCCATCTGGGCAGGTGGAGCACATGACACGCCACCTGGAAGAGAGTGAGCGGGCCATGCAGGAAAGGGTACAGAGACTGGAGGCTACTCGACTGTCCCTAGAGGAGGTGAGCATACTCTGGGCTCTGCTTCCCTGTGCTTTAATCCTGGGGTGGGCAAGGGGTGGCAGGCAGCCCCTGAGGGCACCACTTCCTGGTTTCAAAGCCTCATCAGGCAGGCCCCACCTTGGGAACCATATACCGGTGTCCCCAAGAGGCCAGAGGATTTAGAATGACTTTAGGCTCCCTTGGCCATGGAAACCCTGCCCAATGAGGGAGATGGCAGTGACAGCTACATGGTTCTTAAGAGGCTGGGGGGCGGTGGCACTAGTCTGGCAGTTGGGGGGGCCTTGACCTGGGCCAGAGGCAGGAAGATGGTGAGCAGGGGCTGTCTTCGGGACAGGAACTGAGCCGGGTGAAGGCGGCAGCACTCAGTGAGCGCAGCCAGGCAGAGGAAGAGCTCACCAAGTCTAGGATCCAGGCCCGCAAGGAGGAGGTGAGCCTTGGCAGCTGCCCTGCCTCACAAGAGAGACACACCCAAGCATCTGATGTGAGCTGAAGGGGGGAAACAGGAGTGGGATGCAGGGGAACAAGAAAAGGTCTGAGCAGCCTGTCTGTTCCCCCACCAAGAGCCAGCAACACCAGGTCTCCACTTTGAATCCTGAGATTGGTGGAGCAGTTTTGCCCACCCAGTGACTGCATAGGCGGAGGGGACACCAGAAGTGTCTTGGGAGGCAGGGAGGGGGAGCCCAGCAGGGGATGGTCAGCAGGGGCCTGCCAGCTGAGCAGGTTCAGGAGAAGTTGCCTAATTAACTTTCCCAAGCAGGGGTGGGATCTTGTCCCAGTACAGTCCATCTGCATGCAGGATGTCAGCTTGGGCATGAGCCCCTTTTGTCTCCACAGCAGCAGAACCTGGCTCACCTGGAGGACAAGTTACGGCTGCTGACCCTGGCTCGGGATGAGGCCCAGAGTGCCTGCCTGCAGCAGCAGCAGAAGGTAGCAGAGGCCCAGGTCAGGGCCGGCCAGCTCACTCTGCAGGTGGAAGGGCTGCAGCGGCGCTTGGAGGAACTACAGCAGGTATGGGTGATGCTGGGGTCCCAGGTGCCAGCCCTGCCTCGCTCTCTCACACACCAACACACCCCGCCCTGCAGGAGCTGAGCAACAAGGACCAGGAAAAGGTGGCAGAGGTGCACAAGGTGCGCCTGGAGCTGCAGGAGCAGAACGGCCGCCTGCAGGCCCAGCTGACAGGCCAGGAGGCACTGAGGGAGAAGGCGGCAGCCCTGGAGCGCCAGCTAAAAGGTGGGCCAGGCCCTGCCCCACCGCAGTCCCGGGCCCACCCCTGCCCCTACCCCCACCGCCCGCCCGAGAGTCGTCCTCACTGCCGTGCTCGCCTCCAGCTATGGCACACGACCACCGGGAGGCGCTGCTGGACCGGGAGAGCGAGAACGCGTCTCTTCGGGAGAAGCTGCGGCTCCGGGAGGCCGAGATCGCCCGCATCCGCGATGAAGAAGCCCAGAGGGCGAACTTCCTGCAAAACGCTGTCCTGGCTTACGTGCAAGGTTCCTCGCTGAGGGCCCTGAGCCCCCCAAAGTGAGGGAGGCCAGAATCCCTGAGCAGCAGCGCGTCGGATGGAGTGCTGGGATGGACGGACGAGCTGCCCCACAGTGTGGCCCCGAGGGCCCAAACATCCCCCCACGGCTCTCCACTTGAGTGCCCGGGATGGGCTCCTTCCGGCAATCCCAGAGAATGACGTGCCTTAAGAGGACTCAGTGGGGGGGGTGGACCCCGAGGAGCGCCTCCCCGCGTGTGCAATCCTCACCTCTGCAGTGTAACCGCCTTTGACCATGTTATCGCTGGCGCCGGGGTCCAGGAATACAGCGCGTTTGCACTCGGTGGTACTCTCTGGCCGGTGTCTGCCACTCAGCCTCCGCACTTCCCCTCCCTAGCGGCAGGGGCCCTCACGGCTGCCTGGAGGCAACTGGCGACAGGGGAGGGGAGGGCTGGGGGAGCCGTGGAGTCGGCCAGCTTTGGGGGTTCCAGTGACAGGAGACGCCCGGGCTACTGCTGGCAGACTTCCACCCTAGCAGGCGGGCGTGTCTCCCTAGAAAACGCGACGTGCACACAGCCTACCCTGCGCGTGTCAGGTCGCGGGCTCGCGCTGCGCCGCGAGGAATCTCTAAGAGTGCCCCAGGTGCGCTCCTCCGGACCCGCTGGAGCTGAGGGCCCGCGCTCCCGAAGGCTCGGCTGGGCTCGGCGGCCCCGCCCCCTGCGGCCGCGCTCGGCTGTCTCCGCGCCCCGCATTCGGCGGCGCTCGGCTGTCTCCGGCCACTCGCTCGGCGCTCGGGTCCGCGGCGGCTGCGGCGCCGGGCATTTCTCCGCAGCTCGGCTCGCGGCCGCGCCCGCCGCCGCCCGGCCCCGCGCCCATGCAGGCCATCAAGTGCGTGGTGGTCGGCGACGGGTGAGTACACAGCACCGAGGCTGCTCACCAGACTGGGGCGCGGGCGGGGCGGGGCACGCGGAGCGACCCCCAGCCAGGGCCGCGTGCGCCCCGGGGAGGGGCGGGGTCCCGGCTCGCAGAGATCAGTGGGCCTCCAGCCCGAGCCCACCTGATGCTGCCGAGCCCCCGGAGTGGGTGCAGCGTTTGAGGCGGGGCCAACGCCCATTCTTCCCAGTGGGTGGGGCTAGGCCTCTCACCTGGGCTGAACTCTGAGCCAGCCCCACCCGCCCCGGGTATTGGAAACTCTGCCACCCCGCCCAGGGCTCTGACTGTGATGTTGGGGATCCCTGCGTCCGCACCCACCGGCCCACCCCCGGAGCCTGGCCTGTCCTGGTCGTCCTCCAGCCCTGGCACGCTGCAGATCTGGGCTGGGATTCCCGTTCCCACCCCAGGCGCCGTAACTTGGCCTATAGTTCCGTGGGAGGAGGCAGCCCTTGCCCGCAGAGGGGCAAGGCTGAGCCTGGGAGCCACGTGGGCTTGCCCCCTGTCCACAGCGCCGTGGGGAAGACATGCTTGCTGATCAGCTACACGACCAACGCCTTCCCCGGAGAGTACATCCCCACAGTGTGAGTGGGGGGGAGGGTGGCACAAGGCTGCTCACTGAAAAGACCAGGCAGGCTTGCATGGGGCACCCCTGGGTGGACACAGGTGCATGGGGCATCCCTGAGCTCCCAGGTCTGGCCCAGGTGGCCCTGGGTCTGGGCTTCTGGGGTGGGGCTGAGGTGTTAGACAGTTTCAAGAACCTTGAGACAGGTGGGCTAGGTGGATGTGTTCCAGGACCCCTCCCCAGCCTGACCTTTCCTGCTCTGCTGCTCAGTTTTGACAATTATTCTGCCAACGTGATGGTGGACGGGAAGCCAGTCAACTTGGGGCTATGGGACACAGCAGGACAGGAGGACTATGACCGGCTGCGGCCACTCTCCTATCCCCAAACTGTAAGTGACAACAGAGCCAGCCCCAGAGCTGAGTGGGTTTCTGAGTTCCAGATGCTGGAGGGCACAGCCATGTGGAGCCCTGTGACACTCCCACTGGCTCCTTCCTTCCCAAGGACGTGTTTCTGATCTGCTTCTCCTTGGTGAGCCCAGCCTCCTTTGAGAATGTTCGTGCCAAGGTAGGACAGAGCTAGGGGCAGCTCTGGGGAGAGGGCTTGCCTGGAGGACCTGCCCCAGAGGATAGGGGGTGCTGGAAGATCTTAGAGAGCTTTTCCTTTAGAGGCAATTGAGGTGCACATTCTGTCTGGAGTAGGCACATAGGTTGGGGCCTATAGGTGGCCCTGGGGGGTGAAGGGTTGGGTGTAGGGATGGGGCATGGAGTCAAGTATCTCAGAGAACTGAGGGGTTTTCTAGCCGCTGGGGATGGGCTTGACTGGGAGTCCCTGGTAAGTCTTAAGGCTTCCTGGCTATTTTGTTTCTAGTCGCTTCACCACACTAAACATCAGACTCTTGGTAGAAGTAGGAAGAGCCCAGTGTGGCTCCAGGGGCAGCAAGGAAGCCCTTGGGAGCTGTGGCTATTCTGGCCTGGGCTGGGGGAGCAGACCCCAAGGTATAGGGGATCAGAGCCTCTGTCCCCACAGTGGTACCCAGAAGTGCGGCACCACTGCCCCCACACACCCATCCTCCTGGTGGGCACCAAGCTGGACCTCCGTGATGACAAGGACACCATCGAGAGGCTGCGAGATAAGAAGCTAGCACCCATCACCTACCCACAGGGCCTGGCCATGGCCCGAGAGATTGGTGGGTGGGCCCTGCCAGGCACCCTCCAGGGAGGGTGGGGAGGTATGCTGGGGGACCCTGCATCTGCCTGTGCTCCCCCTACCCCGTGCTGCCCCCTCACTGCTACCCCACTCTACCTAGGGTCTGTGAAGTACCTGGAGTGCTCAGCCCTGACCCAGCGGGGCCTGAAGACAGTGTTTGACGAGGCCATACGGGCAGTGCTCTGCCCACCCCCAGTGAAGAAGCCTGGGAAGAAGTGCACAGTCTTCTAGAGCCCCTGCCCACTCAGGGCCCAGGAGCTGGCAGAGGAGCAACTCTGAACCCATCTGCTGTTGTGTTGAGACGTCTGGTGTTCCTGAATCTGTTTTAAGGGAGGGGTATGGGGGGGAGGGGAAGAAGCATGAGGTTAAGGCTGGGGCCACAGGGCCCTGATCCCTCTGCCTCTTTCTGGGGTGTGGCTCCAGCCTTCCCTGGCCCCCACAGGAGGCCAAGAGGGAGCAGGGTCTCCCTCAGGGCTGCAGGGGCAGGTCCAGGATAGCCCCAGGATGGGCTTCCCTGCCAAGGAGGGTGGGGGTGGGTTCTGTCCATTGTACCCAGGGAGGGATGGTCCCTTCTTGTTTTATACAATAAACATCCTGCAGTGACACCTCCTGCCTCTCACTACCTTCCCTTCCCCTCTGCCATGGTGTGCCCCTAACCACCCCCAGTCATGGTGCAGAGGGGCCTTGTGGCACCAACAGCACTTTGGAGTTTGAGTTCCCTAAGGGGAGCTCTGAGCATGTCCCACACCTTGGGTAGGAAGAGCCTGCTGTGCTGCCTCAGCCCCGAAAAGAGATGCCCAGATCTCAGCAGAGTATAAGCAGGCCTGCCTTCACAGACTTGGGGCCTGAGAGGGTGCACACCCAGGATGGTTGGGCTCTCAGGAAGCTCCTCCTTCATGGAATGCCTGAGCTCACAGGTTCGAGACCAGCCTGAGCCAGAACAAGACCCCATCTCTAAAAAAAAAAAGCCAGATGTTGTGGCAGGCACCTATAGTCCCAGCTACTCAGGAGGCTGAAACAAGGTGATCACTTGAACCCAGGAGTTTGAGGTTGTTGTGAGTTAAGATGCCACAGCACTCTACCAAGGGTGACCAAGTGAAGCTCTGTCTGAAAGAGAAAAAGAAGCTCCTCTTCGGATGGGTACAGTCTGCAAAGCTGGAGCCAGGTGAAGCTGTCCCATAGTCCCCTATGCCTCTGGCCTGTATTAGGAAGAAGGGCACCCAGGGTGGACAAAGGCTTAGAGGTTGTAGTGTAGGTGTGGAGAGAGAAGGGAGAGATCTGGGCAGACACTCTGGTGATGCTGATGTCAGAAACAGTGGGCCCTAAACTGCAGGCCAGGGCCTTGGACTTCACCCCCAAAGGGCTACAGGACATTGTTTCAGGCAAACACGTGATCAGAAGGTACCATGCGGGGCCACCCTGGCCTGCCTCAGCACACCTCCCGGTTGTGTGGGAAGGTGGTTCATACGAGTTAAATGGTCAAAATGGTTAAAATCCCAGGAATTTGACCAGGTGCAGTGGCTCATGCCTGTAATCCCAGCACTGTGGGAGGCTGAGGAGGGAGAATTGCTTGAGCTCAGGAGTTGGGGACTTGCCTGAGAGTGACCCCAACTCATAACAAAATGAAAAACCCATCCAGGTGCTGGGGCAAGCACCTGTAATCCCAGTGGCTTCTGGAGGCTGAGGCAGCGGAATGCTCGCAGCCCGAGTCTGAGGTTGCAATGAGAGCTATGATGCTATTGCACTCTGCTCAGGGCATAGGGTGGGACTCTGTCAACAACCAAAAAAAAAGAAAAAAAAAAAGAAAGGAAAGGAAAGAAAGAGAGAAAGAAAGGAAAGAAAGAAAGAAAAAGAAAAAAAAAATAAACAAGCAAATAATAAAAAAATCTCAGGAATTTGGCTAGCCAGTTGTATTAAAAAACAAAGGTAATGGGTGGCGCCTATGGCTCAAGGGAGTGGGGCGCTGGCCCCATATGCTGGAGGTGGTGCGTTCAAACCCAGCCCCGCCCAGAAACTGCAAAAAAAAAAAAAACAAAGGTAACAAATACTCAACACTTCCTAATTACTTTTATACATGCTATTACTATGTGTATACTTTTTTTTTTGAGACAGTGGGGGGGGGGTTGTTTTGTTTTGTTTTTTGAGACAGAGTCTCAAGCTGTTACACTGGGTAGAGTGCCATGGTGTCACATGTCACAGCAACCTTAAACTCAGGCTTACGTGATTTTCTTGCTTCAGCCTCTCAAGTAGCTGGGACTATAGGTGCCCGCCACAACACCCAGCTATTTTTTGGTTGCAGTTGTTGTTTTAGCCGGCCCAGGCTGGGTTGGAACCTGCCAGCCTGGATATATGTGGCTGGTGCCCTGCCCACTGAGCTATGGGCACCACATGAGACAGAGTCTTACTTTGTGGTCCTGGGTAGAGTGCCATGGTGCCATCATAGTTCACAGTAGCCTCAAACTCCTGGGTTCAAGCAATCTTCCTGCTTCAGTCTCCCAAGTAGCTAAGATTATAGACACCCACCAGAATGCCTGACTAGTTTTTCTATTTTTAGTAGAGATAGGGTCTAGCTCTTACTCAAGCTTATCTGGAACTCCTGAGCTCAAGGGATCCACCTGCCTCGGCCTCCCAGAGTGTTGAGATTATGGGTGTGAGCCACCTTGCCTGGCTCTGTATGCCTTTGAGTTATTTACATGTACTAAACCTGTCAAGTACAGATTCCACACCGTGGATACAACTGTTCATCTCTTCTCAACTCTGCATTCAATGACATCAAATCGATTGTTTGGAATCAGCTCTAGTGCCAAACATTTATACCAAGGAAATTGGCAAATTCCAGAAATGGAATTGATTTATTGTTAATCATGCAGACTTAAGGCAAGAGAAGTAGGGCTTGGTGAACTGTGCCTGTTGTCCCAAGCTACTCAGGAGACTGAGGTGGAAGGATCACTGGAGTCCAGGAGTCTTGAGACTCACTGCCAAAGCTTGTTTCTAAGAAAATTTTTAAAAATGAGCCAGACATGATGTGAACCTGTAGTCCCAGCTACTTGGGAAGCTGAGGTGGAAGGATGGCTTGATCCCAGGAGTCTGAAACTGCAGTGAGCTATGATTGTGACATGGCAGTCCAGCCCGCGAAAAGAAGTGAGCATAAATAGAAAATGAGAGAGGCTTGGTGCCTGTGGCTCAAGTGGCTAAGGTGCCAGCCACATACACCTGAGCTGGCGGGTTAGAATCCAGCTCAGGCCCACCAAACAACGATGGCTGCAACCAAAAAAATAGCTGGCTGCAACCAAAAAATAGCCGAGCGTTGTGGCAGGCACCTATAGTCTCAGCTACTTGGGAGGTGGAGACAGGAGAATCGCTTGAGCCCAGGAGTTGGAAGTTGCTATGAGCTGTGATGCCATAGGACTCTACCCAGGGCAAAAGCTTGAGGCTCTGTCTCAAAAAAAAAAGAAAGAAAGTGAGAGAGAAAAATTCAGATTAAACTTACATGTGCTATGTATGTACTCGTCACATTGTGAATAACAAAGTTGAGGAAATGTTCTTCTAGGACTGAAAAGTTGTTACCTACTACATCCAAGAAGCGGTTCCAGTCACTGATGAAGTAGCAAAGTTTGACATGCAGCTTCCAAGTTTCCCTTTCTGCCACTCATTAACTTCAAGAAAGGCCACCTACTCTGGGAGGCTGAGGCAGGCAGATCAGGTTCAAGACCAGCCTGAACAAGAGGACACCCCGTCTCTTAAATTAGCCGAGCATTATGGTGAGCACCTATAGTCCCAGCTACTTGGGAGGCTGAGGCAAGAGAGTTGAGCCAAATAATTTGAGGTAGCTGTGAGCTGTGACACCACGGCAATCTACCCAGGGTGAAAAAAGTGACTCTTTCTCAAAAAAAAAAAAAAAAAGCCACCTAATCTAGATGTGAGCATTATACTCACAGGAATGGTTGTTGCACTGCTACACCAGAGGTCTGGACAGCACTAGAGGCCATCTTTGGTCAAAGTCACCACCCTCTTGAGGAGCC